>OMKK01085526.1:0-27488 GCA_900302305.1 Polymixia japonica
GAAAAATGCGGTCCCAAGCGGGATAGATCGTGTGATTTGCCGCGCAAAATGGAGGTCACGTGACGCTTACTAGCCAATCAGAATCATGGATGAAGGGGGCCTTGAAAGGGGTTATATAGTGGGAGAGATGCAAGTTTTCAACCATTGTGGGAAATACATGACAGCACTTACTGGTTTTGTTGGTATTTTATTTTGCCATTGTTAAACTATTTATTTATTTATTTTTATTATTATTTGTTAACCAATTATTTCTTCAATGTAGAGCTTACTTCATGTATTTGCTGTTTTGACCTGGGCTGGAATCATTCTTTGTGTCTATTCACATTATAGGAATTTTATGTTTTGTCTTCATTGATGCAACTAGTATAATGGTAATAGCTATACGTACATGAAAGAGTACAGTGAAAGATGTTTGTAACCAGAAAGGGATCAGCATGGGTGGTGGTGGTGACTTGGGGTGGGGGGTGGGGATGTTGTCATTAAAGTTGTTGATGAATAATGAAAATAAAAAAATGTTAATCATAAAAAAAAAATATATATACACACCAAACCAGCAAAGTCAACTAATCATGATGACAGAAATGCCACAATAATTTATTTAAGTATGAAAACAGTCTCAGCTTGCCTTCAAAAGTAAGATGCAAGCCGTCTTTGTTGAACAAATGTCCAAGAATTTTACCCCCTGATAGAACAGCATTCATTCACAAGAAAACTACATTAGGCATCTGTGCAAAGCAGTTTTCCATCATGGTGTTACAAAGCTTGACCATTGATTTCATTTTATAGTCATCAAGTGGCCGTGGCAAAACTGGGGTCATAACAACACCTTCTGACAACAGGAATTAATCCTTAATTAATCCCCTAATTAATCCATTAATCACATTTACATGAAACTTACACTGTTGGTCCATATTTGATATACAAGAACATAATGGAAATTACTGTGTTCTGTACTACCACATAATGGATGCAAGAAGTGACATTCAATTTATAAAATTGTTTTGATTACCTGAACTACAACATTGTGGTTTTGTGTCATAGTGTGAAATGTGTGCTCACTAGGTGGTCGTGGAAAATTGAAACGACACGCCGTGTTCTTCTTTTTACAAGTTTTGGCATGTCTCTTGCCTGAACTGTTGACACCGTCTCCATAAGTTCTTCATCATCATCTGGGACTTCACATGATATATACTTGTCTATAAACTCAACCACCTCCTCATCACTCTCTCTATCAAGTTGTGGGCTGTCCTCTATCCAGAAAATTGCATGAATGTGACGACTCCCTCTCTGTTGAAACTCAACATGATAAAAATAATCTACCACTTTCCCAATTGGTTGACTATCTGACAATATAACATCCCTCAAAAAAGTACGCCACCTGAAATCAAACATGCGAGCAGCAGTAACAGGATTGCGTCTCAAAAGATCACATTTCTCTGCCCAGTCTACATTTTCTACACTCTCAGTTATACCATCGTGATGCGGCATACTGCTCAATAAACTGCCCCATCTCATATCAGCAGATGAAAACGAACAAAAGAAAGTAGGCAACCCAAGCTGTCTAACCATTGCGAATAAATCTTTTTGAACTCCGGACCAAAAAGCCGGTGTCTCTCTCCCTCTGCTTTCCCCGTGTTCCCTCTGGCCCGATGTTCCCCCTCGTGCTAAGCTGCAGCCATCACCAGGCCTGGAGCCCCAGCAATTACCTGTCCTTGACCCCCCAGAACTCGAGTCAGCACTCCACTCTCTTGTCCAGAACCCCAGCCGCACCCTCACTCTGTGTTCTCTAGTGTCTGTCTGTGCCCTCTCTCTATCTCATTGTGTCTTTCTGTGTACCATTGCCCTCTCGGTGTCTCTCTCCCTCTGGTTTCCCCGTGTTCCCTCTGGCCTGGTGTTCCCCCTTGTGCAACCTGGTGTCTTCTTGATTATGTTTCCTGTTTCACTGTCTAGGATTTGTATTTCTATGTGTATTATGTTCCCCAGTCCATTTCTATTTCTTCTATTTTAGTTCTACATTTAGTTGTATTTCCTTGTCTAGTCTTGGTCTGCCCAGCAGTTCCTTGTTTGTTATCACCCCACGTGTATATTAGTCTTGTTCCCCAGTCAGTCTTCGTCAGTTCAGTGTTCAGGTACGTGTTTAATGTTACTCTATGTGTTAGAGTTTCAGTGTTTTTCTGTCTCCTGCATCCTGAGTTAATAAAGATCTTGGGGTTTTGATCGTCATCTGCCTTGCTGTCCTGCATTTGGGTCCTCACCAATCCTCAACCGTAACTCATCTATTGTGGAGTGTTTTTTAAGTGTTACAATAGTAATATGTTATGATATGTAACATTGTATGACTTACTAACGAAACATTGATGTTATGAAGCCTAAACTCTCTACAGAAACATGTAACATTTAAGTATTGATGAATTAAAGCTGCAAGCAGCGATGATGAGCACCTCCCCCCTTGCAGCAGTAGTTGGGGGTTTTCACCCTTGCCGTCCCCTCTGCATTCATCCTCTTATATCTCATACTGTTTACATTGCTTCCTTTTTTCATAATGCTGTTTGCCATGTCTCCTTCTGTGCTTGGATGAATGAATGTCTCTACTGTCGCTATGAGTGGGTTCCCTTTCTTCCTCCCTAGGGAAGTGTGCCTGTGTGCCATGATGTTAAGACTACTGTTGGGGTGATGAGTGGGACTGTATTGGCTTGGCTGTGCTGACATCCTGGAAACTGTTATGACGTTGGCTCGGCTGGACACTCTCACTTCCTGAGTCTTTTATTACTGCCCCATTAGTCCAATTGTATATTCATTATCATTCCATTTACAATCTGTAACTTGATTGAAATCTACCCACTCGGCACCTATTGCACACCTGACCATCCTGTAAGGGGATCCCTCCATTGTATGCCTTCCCAAGATTTCTTCAATTTTTTAAGAAAAAACTATGTTTTTTTCTGGAAGTTTTTTCTTGTCCGATGTAGGGTTAAGGTCAGGGGATGTTGTTTAATTCTTTGTGATTGCGGGCTTGTGAAGCCCTTTGAGACTGTAATGTGATTAAGGGCTACATACATAAACTTGACTTGATTTAACAATGAATAGTAAGTAGCCTATACCACAGTTACAAAATTGAGCGAATTTAGAAGTGTTTTAAGTTAGAATTTTGCAGCTTTAATGAACGGTGACATAATTCCCCAAGGGAGTTGAGTGATCAATGAGCAGCACTTAATGTGTTTCGATCACAAAGGCTGAACAAAAACTGCTCTGAGCAGGTTAGGTGCTCAGCGTAAGTTATCATGGTGATACACCCCACTTAAAAGTAAGCCACCGTCTTGATATGGAAAATCTAGGGTTTAGTAAATTAGCTCACTAACCCCTTAACCCAAGTATAGGTAGCTGGCTGCAGTTAAACATGGCGCTGGTGTGGGCGTGTCGACACAAGTAGGTGGGTTGGCACCAAGCTGTGATTGGTCAATCCGAACAAATCTAAAGTGAAATCTCATTGCACAGATTTGTTACCAGAGGCTAACCTGCTGAATAATTTCATATTGCCACTACTGCCAGTATTAAAAGGATATATACTTGTAAATAGTTTATATTTGTTAAATATTTGTAATTATTGTCCTCCTATTTCAATGTCATGTGTATATAACAAATACATTTAATTTGACAAACAGCTTTCATAGCAGACATGTCTTCTTGGGTGTCTCAATTTAGTTCTTGGAAAAAATGGCAAGGCCACTGGGAGATATGCATAGCAAAAAAAATAATCTTCAGTATCCACTGAAGGTTACTCAAAGCTATCCACTGGTAGGTGGTGCATAATAACTGGGTTGCTGATTAAGGTACGGCATCCATCACCTTTTGAAAACCAGTATGGCCCGGCGAGAGTTGGCAGTTGCACCCACAGACGAAACCCTTTGCAAAAATATTATCTTTGTTTATAAATTATTTTGAGTTACAGGTATGGTATGAAATTAAAATAATTTTTTAAGTTGCAGTTACCTACCGTGCAATCAACCTTCACCATGACAAATGATTGCTCTTGGTTTGCAAATATATTTCCTTCTTAATGGGAATTATGACTGACCAGTGCCATACTTCACATTTTTATTTAAAACCAGTACATTTCAAGACATGAGCAGAGAAGTTATAATACACTGCCCTGCCCAGGTCTGCACATTTACCTAATGTACAATGTCCAAAATGCAGACATCTGCGCACGTGCACACACTCACTATCGCAAACAATACACATCCCTAGATTATAGGCACACCATCTAAGCAAGCAACAGTCACTCTGTTGAACTCTAACCCCCCAGCTTTTGTTGTGTAGAATACAGTGAAACCTTTTTGAGTTATTTGGTTCATGTCTGGACAACTTGATTAATCCACACACTGCCACAATCAATGGGGTACCCACAACACGTTCAACACTTAAGGCTAAATGATGTCTTCTCAACAAATGTCCATTAGCTTGAGACTTGAAAATAGAGATCCTCCACTCACTTAAGAAAATCCCCACATTGTCAGAAGGGTTACATGGATTATTTTTTGTGCTTCTCAGTGTATTGAAATTAAGACTTAAACAGGATGTTGAAAAAGCACAAAATGGCCTCTATTACCAATTGAAAAATTTGATCAAGCATTGTTTTGGCCCCACTGGCCAAAAAAGAAAAAGGGAATGTCAGGTCTAGCAATATGAAAAATGTTTTTCCTGAAGAGTGTAGGTGCTTTCAATTATGACAAATCAGTCAACAACCTGGAATGGTGCTGTGCAAAGAAATAGTTAAAAGAAAAATGAAAGCAAATATACATGTACCAGCGCAACAGGCTTACATTCGTCCTTGTCGTCAAGCACTTCCACAAATCCTGCACACAACAATATAAGTCAGACACAGGGTGCACACACTGATAAGACAAACTAGGTTCACATTCATGAGTACTCATACCAGCCATAGCACACTCTTGTGTATTAAATAAAGGAACTCTTAAAGAGAAACCGTGAGACTTTTATTCCACCACTATAATATGGCTGAGGAAAGCGTAATGAAAAAGAAAAAGAAAAACTTTCACTAATATGCATGCTTTGACTGCCTTAATGAGCAAAGCTTCAGGGAATCCTGCTTGAAATACAAAAATATATTTTCTCAGTTTTTGCTTCATTGTTTTAAGAATTGTTGCCACTCGTTAGGCCAAATCATGCCCCACATACAAATTCACACATCTCTGGATTGCAAGCTACTTTGTCCATGAGAGGTTGTCTTCTGGTTACAAATGAGTGTTCCAGAATCCATCTTTTGCTTTTGAAGGGAGCTCAACTGCACTCAGTCATTTTCATTGAATGTCCAAAGTTAGCAAAAAAACAAAAACAAAAAAAAAAAACAGCACAGTTTGTTATTAAAGACAATTTACCCATCCCAAGTTCCCTTAAGTCCTGAGTTTCAATCCAGCATTTATGAACAAAAACACCTCTCAGGCATGCATGTAAAATTGGAGAATTCAGTAAAGTTACACCAAAAAAACACATTCTTCAGTATTGTGTTAAGACCCAATCCAACAATTATTTTAGAGTAAGTTGTGGTTATTATACACTGACTTTTGGAAGGCAGGATGAAAAAAATAAAAATAAAATAAAATTGTACCAACTTTCAGATTCCACAGTGTCTCCAAGTTAATGGTCCAGTTTGCTCTAATGGTAACGTAAAATATAAACCTGAACAACCAAAATACATTTTACACTGTTTGTCTGTCTCATACTGCTGTGTCCTTTCACTGTGAGCTTGGTTAATTGATTGCAGAAAGAAAAAACATCTTCAAGCCAGTATTAAAAAATAAAATAAAATAAAATAAAAAGTGGTAGGACTATATTGGCACTACAAGTGGTGACTTGTGCAATTCTGGAATGGGCCTTAAAAAAAAAATAAACAGCTGAAAAACAAACATATCCACCCCACCAACCTTGACCACAGTTAATGTACAGGTAAGACCCACATCCAATACTACCAACATGATACCATTCACATAACTTCCTTCAAGTCCGACTCACTGAAGCAACTCTACAGTAGCAACAAGCAAAAACACCATGGAAGATTTGAAATGGCAGGAATCATACCAGGTTGGGAGGCAAGCAGGTTAGAAGATTTTGGTAAAGGCTCGAGTTGAAGGTTTTAATACATTAGGACAACTACTCCAACATCAGATTTTTAGATGCTTGATGATTTACCTTGGCATATCAAGCACACAGATGCAGAGGGGTATTGTAAATCCCCAACTTTTATTAATGTCCAGAAAATAACTGCTGTGTGTGCCAATTATAAAAAGGGCAACAGGGTTGTAGATTTTGAGAATAAAGGTTGTCCAGGAAGAAACGGTATATACTCGTATTTGAATTGGCTGTACGTAAGGAATTTGGAACACATGACTTATGGAGCAAGAGTCCTTGGACCACAATTACTAGTCAATTGAGGTGCTTCAATAAACTGTATCTAACCCCAACATACATACATAGTTGCTTGCTTACTGTGGATCTGGTGATCCCTTATTGCTTTGGATGTAAAATGACACAATGACTATGAGATTAAAGTGGAGAATATGGAGTCCAAAAAAAAAACAAAAAAAAACACCCAAAAAAATATTAATGTGTAATGGCTGCTGAAAGTCCATGACCGAGTCACACCAGATTCATCCCAGGTTCACTTCCTGTTTTTTTCCCCCACAATACTGTTTATCCATGAGGATTCAACTACATCTTATAATTACTTCAGGCAGTATAAAGAACATGATTGGTGCTAACTATAAGGGTTTGAGTTACAAGTCTAGCTTTTAGACATCATATCCGATAAAGAGCTTAGAAAGTGGCATGGACAGCTGACAGTGTGTTCTCCCTACTGACTTCCCATGGAGTTAAACAGGAAAATTAATAGCGAAAATAGTCGTTCTTGTCATGTGTCAGCAGGAGCATGCCAACTAAATGCGGGACTCAGACCCCATTTAAACCCATTCATCTAGCTACATACTTCTTATTGCCTCGGGGTGATTTAGAGCCAAATATAAATCAAAGCTGAAACCTCACAGAAACACACTGAAATGCAAAAATGTTAGAAAATGAACATGACACAATGGGCTAGTCTGGTGATTTTCAGCAGCTGCACTTTAAGAAGTCAACACAAAGAACCTATGCAATATATAACCTATACAAATTATATATTAAATATAAAAATCTAATTTGCTTAAATACAGTTGACACCCTGGTGGGACCACATGCTAAAAAGTTGTAGTTTTTAGCTCTTAATCTGACATGAGCAGAAGCTTCAAATGTAAGATGACATTTTACATTTTAACCTCAAAGTCATGGTGTCAAGTACAGAGACCACCGCACCAACAACAAAAAAAACAAAACCCAGTGCATTCCTGTCCAAATTCTTAACAAACAAATTGATTAAAGCTTCACTTAATTCACGGAATTCTGTCAGATTATATAATTTTAGTTGAAAAAAAGAAAAAAAAAAAAAGAAAAAAGAAAAGTTCAGTGCCTGTCTTGAACTTCAACTCACTTGATGGTGACAGTAAGGAGTGGGTGTAAAGAGAGGTAGTCTGGTACAAATCAACACAAACCAGGATTTAAAGTTGGTATCAGGATAAAAGATTATTTCACAGATGTGAAGCACAACAATTGGCTTTGGTTTTTCAGCACCAGTCTTGTCGTCCCAATGCAATATTGACCTATTAAAATTAAATATATCAACGTTGGCAATCATCACATCACTTTCATGGGAGCTATGGAGGGGGAAAAAAGATCATAGGGAATGCTTATAATTATAGAACATATGAAACAAAAATACAAAGGCCTGTACTAAATACGGTAAGCACTCACTCAAACACAATTACTATGTGGCCCTTCAAGTGCAGAAAAACATTATCATTCATTTACAGGGGACAAAGAGCCAATTATTTAAAAAAAAGAAAGAATCTCCTGACACGTACAACGCAAGTCTCACAACTGTACATTTACACTTCAGTGTGTAGCTTGTGGATGTGTCCTTGTCTGAACAAATTGTGCATTAAGCTCCATTTAGACAGAACTTATTCAGAGAATGTGCTCAGACCTGATACATATGGTAACATACAGACCCCTGGTTAGCACTTCATATAGAAAAATAAATGTTTCAGCCAAGGTTGGGGTTCCATGTCTTTGTCTGACTTGACTTTCTGCTTGGGACGAAACAATGGGAAATTTTGAGGATTGTAAAGAAAAAAAGAAAGAAAAAGGTTTATTAGTTTGGATATGCTTTTGTTCCGTTTTAATAGTCTTCTTTTTTTCAAGTATAATACATTGTTATGGATCCATCTC
The DNA here is from genome assembly GCA_900302305.1 of Polymixia japonica. NCBI lineage: Eukaryota > Metazoa > Chordata > Actinopteri > Polymixiiformes > Polymixiidae > Polymixia > Polymixia japonica. The sequence goes on from OMKK01085526.1 coordinate 8,338, forward strand.
CTTGCCCCTTGGTTCCTTCACTGGGCTATGTGGTCAGCCAAGCAACATCAAGTCTGGTAGCCGATGGGGTGTCGTTAACTCCTCTGCAAGCACAATATTAGGCCAGCCCAGGCTGGCATTAGAAGAGGGAGAGAAACTGATACGAGGGGCACAGTAGTCTGGTCAGAGGGGCGGGTATAACAGACAGCTATGCTAGCCATATTAGCCATAGCAGCAGTAGTAGCAACAGCAAACAGTTAATATCCCCTGGAGGTTGTCTTGGGCGTCTAGCAGTGCTGACCAGGTTGACAGCTGCCTGGTTACTTCTTCCTGGCGTGCTGTCTCCGGGCCTGCAACCTCTGGCGGGCCCCAGACGGTTTGGAGCCAGCGCCAATGGAGAAGGAGGGAGTCCCTGAAGACCCTGTTTAGGAAACGGAGCCGGATTTGAGTGTTAGCATCAACACAATGCCTGATCTCCTAGAAACAGTGTAAATGCATGATAACCAAGGCAGTTGAAATTTCTTTAGAAATTAGTAGAAAGACTATACAAAAATGAGTATAAGAACTGATCTGAACTGTCTCTGATCATACTTACCAAAGGGAGAGGGTGCAACAGAGCTGAAACCTTGGGCAGGGGTTCCAGGACTTCCAAAGGGAACTGGACCTGCAGCAGCGCTCTGGCCAAAGGTAGGCGTGGACGTCCCTGGTTTAAAAGAAGGGAAAATAAATAAATAAATAAAAAGCAATATGCATAATTCAAGAAAATCACTCCAAAACAACTAGTCCTCAATCCCAGAACCCAGTGTCTAGTAGGTCTCAGGCACACAGCCTGCTTTCCGCACAGCTTGCAATCTCTGGTTCAGATAGGCAATTGGTAGCCTATACCTATATCCAAACAGAAAACATAGAAAGTATCCTGATCTATAACTGTAAACATGATGATAAAAATTGATATTTGTTTATTGAATCACTGCCCTCCACTTTACCTACTATACCTGAATGAGAATTTTTTTTAAAGCATAAACAGAGTATTAATGCTACTGTTGATGTCTTTGCTGAGAATATACAGACAGCAATATGATGAGTATTACTATGCAACAGCTATCACTGCTCTCACTGAGAATACTCTGACACGATGGTGTAATTTGCTCACGCGGAGCTCCTCATTTTTGCTCGCTTGGGAGCAATGGAGCTTTTTTGGGAACAAAAAAGTCTCAGTGCAGTAGCCTGCAGTGGACGCATTTTAAGATCTAAATAAGCAAGTGAGCATTACTCCTTACCAAAAGCTGGCTTGTCAGTTGCAGCAGCCCCGAAGTTGAAGCTTGCCATCTGTGGTGCAGGGTTATTGGGGATTGGGGTTCCAAACTGTGTGCCTGGCATGGCAGCACCAAAGTTAAACCCACCAGAAGCTGGCTGAGCGGGGATAGTGGCCGTCTGCTGTGGTGGGGCACTGCCGAACGTGAAGGTGGCTGTGGGGGCACTCTGAGTTTGAGTCACTGCACCAAAGCTCGGTGCAGCCGAGGGAGTCGTGGTGTTGCCGAAAGCAAAACCAGTTGAGCTGGCTCCAAATGTTGGCTTACTTGGGGTCCCGAAGGTAGAAACTGTGGTGGCGGCAGCTTGCCCAAATGTGAAAGGAGCGGGGGCGGGGGTGGTGGCAGGGGCGGCCGCAGCTCCACTGGAGCCAAAGGTGAAAGGTTTAGGTGGTGCTGCTGTTGAATTGGGATAGGCTGGTGGAGCCGTCGTGGCGTCGAATGATGATTTTCCGAAAGTAAAGGTGGACTGGGTGGCTTGGAGGGCAGCGGCAGCAGCAGTGGTGGCAGTTGTGTTGGCCAAAGCAAAGCCACCAAAGGATGCAGTTGTCTGGTTCTGGCTGGGGGCTGCCTGGCCAAAAGCAAATACCTTCTGGGTATTGGCTTGAGGGGCAGGCTGCGTCGTGGCAGGCATGGTGGTCATGGCCCCAAATGTGAAGCTGCTGTTACTTGAGGTTGTGGGTGCAGCAGTAGGGGCAGCCGGAGCTATAGTGGTGCTAGGAGCAGTTCCAAACTGAAAGGTACTGCCTGTAGTGGAGGCAGGCGCAGAGGTTGAAGCGGTGCTCATTTTGGATTGGGTGCTCCAGCTTCCAAACAGAGATTTGATGGCTGGCTGGGCTGCAAGGTCTGTGGTAGTGGTGGAGCTGGTGGAGGCTGCCGTCACAGATGTGGTGTTGGACAAGCCAGTGAATAGTGACGGGGCAGGTGCGCTGCTGTTAGTTAATCCACCAAATACTGAGGATGTGCTGGTGGAAGAAGCTGTAGGGACCGAGGTGACTGCCGTGGTGAAGGATGGAGGCTGTGTAAACCCAGTGCTGGCTGGTGCACTTCCGAAGATGGGCTTAAAGGTGGGAACAGCAGGTTTGCTCTCTTGGCCTGACGTGGCTGGAGACATGGTGGTGGCCACAAAGATGGGTTTGAACCCAGATGCCAGCAGAGGGTTAGCGCTGCTGCCTGACACTGTGCTGGTGGCTGGGGGCATAGTGGAAGAGGATGTGTTGGAGGATGAAGAGGCAATGGATGTGGTTAGTTGGCTGGCCGGTCCAAACAAGCTACTTCCCGTCACACTGGGGGTGCTGCTGGGAATCTTGGTGGTCTGGGCCAGTACCTGGGTAAAGGCAGAGGGCATGTTGCTAGATGGCTGTCCAAGGCCAGTAGATGGCAGCTGGGAGAGGGGGACTGGTGTGGGTTGCGGGGCCTCCAAGGTAGAGGAAATTTTCAGTGTTGGACCACTTGGCTCTACAGGTGTCATCGTTGTAGACACTATAAAGGCAACCAGAGATTAATTATAGAGGAAAAACAGGATGTTAGAGACAAACAAAGCATATGAATCACTGATCAATATCATGATATAAGGTTTTCTAGGTATGGGATATGAAATAAAATAACCATATGCATATGCAACCTTTTAATTTGGTAGTGCGATATAAAATTTGACTAGTGTCTCATTGGTGCCAGGAAAAAATATAGAATAAAATATGTTTTAATGAAAATGATTAATGTGTAGTAGTTGTAGATTAAAAACTAACATCTGCACAGCGACATTGTATTTTTCTGTATCAATCACATTGGCTTTAGTCTTTAGAATATTGGTTTTATTAATATGGCTTTAGAATATTAACCCCGTTCATGATTGAAAGGCACAACTCTGTCTCTTCCACTCTCCAAATGTGCGAGTTATCATTTGTTAACACTTGTGTACCACAAAGTTTTGTTTCACTGATCAGCATAATTCAATGCAAAACTGAGTGCGCGCAGACTTCTAAAATATTCTAATACGGTTCAAGGGAACAGTTGTGTCCACTGCCTTCAGAAAAGAGAAATCTGCGATAAACATTTAAGTTTCAAGTCAGTCAATCTTTTCAGATCAATGTAAGACCAGGGGATGCTACATTAAAAGATGGGTAGTCATCAGCTGGTTCTGTATGGAATGCAAGTGCATAATGGGACACAAAGCGAACAACATTGCAACGACAGTGCAGGGCTTGATATTAAGGTACCTTGGACAAGTGGAATGGAGCCCTGCACTGGTCGGGGTGAAAAAAAAATTATAACACACAAATGGAGTTTGCATTGTCCCAATGCTCTCGTCATAAAGCAGCCATTCGTGTATGCCCCCACATCTCCTGGCTAAACAGCCTCTTCCTTTGGCCTTTTGTAAGTAGGTTTGCTTACTCCAAGTAAGTGTTGCCACATTGGGGATTTGATTTTAATGTCTGCGCCAAGAGCTCGCTCACAGGATCAGACTCCACTAGCCACCACAGATTGTGTCCAGTGGACTCAGATTGAGAGGGCAGTAATGCCTAATTTCCGACAACAAAAACGTGATTTGTGACAGTTATGTTTTGGTTGTGAATCAAGTTATGGAACCGCATATTAGCTGTTAGTCATCCAGTGCAACAATCAAATTTGTAATCTCCAATCTTAGAAGCACATGTTTTAAGTCAGGTTAGTTTACTGAGAGAAGGATGTGACACAGATTATCAGATTAAAAAAGAAAAGCCTGAAACCATTGAAACAGTATTATTCTTATCTTTAACAAGATGTTGTTATGCAGCAGGTTATACTCAAGTGCCATTATCTTATTATTTATACACCCCACTGATTGCTTCCTCTGCAACCCTCCAACATATGCACAGGTTTAACAAACTGAATGAAATCAGGCAAATAGTCAAATATAACAAAAGATTGAACAGAAATCTACTTGTGTTAACCGGGTTATGCTTACCCTGATCATGACCGTACTCCAATTAAGATAACCAGAATATAGTGCACATGCACAATAGTCTTATTGATTATTGCCTTAATCGGGTTATGGATTTTTTGCGCATGTAACCATACCCAATGCGACTTAGCTAGCATCGCAGTCAAACCCCAAGGATACATTCAAACATACAATCTAACCTAAGCCTACCTGCTGTGGCGGTTGTCTGTGAACTTGACGGAGCGCTAATTTTCATCTTCAGAGCCTCTAGTAGCGGGTTGGAGGCAGAAGTGGCCGCAGCAGAAGGCAGCGTGCTCACACTACTAGTGGGAGTGGGATCCAGGTTGATGACCGGGATGGACGTTGCCCCACTGGCCAGGGTAGAGGCTGTAGGCAGAGGGGCAGCCAGTAGGCTACTCAGGGTAGTGGTGGAGTCAATGGACGGTGCAGGCTGTGAGGAAGCGGTCCTCCTGGTCGGAGAGGGGCCAGAGTTCTCAGGCTCTGAAGCTACAGACAGACAAAGTCTACAGTTAGAACATTACATTTTCTGTAAATATCTGCATATGTGGATGGGACTCACCCATTTATACCTTTCGTTTTCATTTTAGGTGGCTAAAATTTTGTTAATATAACAGGTCTGTACATTTAACAGGTATAATTTGCACGTAGATCTTCCACACAAATAGTCATGATGTATATTGCACATTTCTATATTTGTTCTCCCATATTGAGTTTATGAATCTTGATTTCTTTATTTATCCTTAAAGTTTTTGTATTTTTGCTGTTTATTGTCCTATACCAACCCCTGGCGCTATAAATCAATACAAAATCGATACAATTCATTTGAAAACATGAATATCGAGATAATTTAGCCTACGTGGTTTAATATAATTTTACAAGACCGATGCTCTTAAAAATCCACACTAAACTTCCTCTCCTTTGTTCCAGTTCAATGTTATATTGCGATTATTTTAGCAGATATTGCAATATAGTTCCTTTGCTTAAAACTCTTTGAGAAGTATATTGTGGAAATACATGTGTTTGTGTCTCCCTGTGTATGCATTTCTGTGTGTCTATAACCTTCCCTAGGAAAAATATATAGAGGATTGGCGATTTCTGGGACGGCGATTGGTTGTTGTAGCGCCCAACTCTACTACCCACCAATCTTATGCTTGCCTACAACTTAACTCTTTGCTGCTGCGACAAACTAATTTCACCAGGGAGCTTAATCAAATTCAATCTAATCTAATCAATGATGGTTTGAAGACAAGATACTACCTCCCCTGGAAGAATAGATTAAACTGATGGAGTTAAAAAAAAAAAAAAAATAAAAAAAAGTATATAAAAGCAGTTCAGGTGGTACTCCTTCTTACCAGGTTCCTCTAGGACCTTGCGGATCTTGCTCAGGGCATCTTTCTTCTCCTGGTCCAGGTCTTTCACAGTGATGGTATAGCCGAGCTCCGGAGGTGGGGGCTGCGTGTAAGGGAGTACACCATGTACAATAACATGAAAACAAAACCAGTGTGACACATGACTGAGAAATTAAATGACATTTGCTGCTGTTAGACGTGCTGTACGGTAATGTATTATTCCTAACCAGAAAGATTTGGTCACCGCGGCAACTCGATACCAGCTGGATCTTTCTCTTGCGCTTTCCACCGCTGCCTGCCAAGTCTGACGAGGCAGCCGCTGGGACCATAGGTACAGGGGTCAGTTTAGCTGGAACAAGTGACAGTAGGTTTACATAGTTAATTGGACAAAAGCTAAATTGCAATATGAAGTACTGTACATGCAAATCACTGGAGGATGTATATTTATCTAAGAGGGAAAAAGGGTTTAAGATAACAAGGTATTCTTTTGATGATGTCAAGAAACCTTGGCCAACAAATTAAATTGCATGTCGGATAAAGGATTTTATTCAAAACCAGAGGTACAATTTCTGGAGAAAGTGTGCTCTTTCTGTCTATCTCTCTGCTGTCTTTCTGTCTGCTTTCTATCTACGATGTCCCCAGACCCCCTTCCATGGTGTGGGTTGGAGCCTTGTACCACCACAGTAACAAAATTAAATAGCAGAAGCACTGGTATAAGTTAACATTAGGGATGTCAATGGTTAACCGTCAGTTAAACGCCATTAAGACATTTGACAAATCGTCGGTTAGACAGCTAATTTCAAATTAATAACATTAATTATATTTAATGAATCTACTTTGTGAAAGGGGTTTTATTTAAAATTGAACACACAGGGGTGTCGTAGCCCGTTTTCCTTGTGTTTCCTTATGCGTTTTGATTGGGTCTAACCCAATATGCCACACGCTTCTAGACTGCCACAGAACTAGAAGAAGCTCTGTGTGGGATTACTTTCTTAGAGGAAAGGACACGGTGCGATGCAAGTTATGCGATGCCGTCTTGAAATTTTAAGCAAAGCCATGACTAACCTGAACTAACTAACAAAAGTGTAGTCAAATCTGAACACTTTCAAGAGTGAATATTATTTATCCTATACCGTTTTCATTTGAGATTCTAATTCAGAAATTATTGAAGCTTTATCCGTCTTCCTTAAAACCAAATATCATAATAATATGTTATTTTCTTCTAGTGTCCGCAAATTATTGTCAGCGGCCGTATTGTAATGATGCAAAACCCTGACAGATGTCAGTCAGATCTTCTCGGGTTATCAACAGACCATGTTACCGTTGTATGAATTTTAATGGCTATTAACCGATTAATAAGGCTTGGTTAACTGTAAAAACAATTGGCAAAATTAGCATCCCTAGTTACCATCATGTAACCTTACATGACATCCCACACTAAACAGTACATTCCAGACTGCCAATTAAAAAAATTAATTAATTTGCTGTATGCTGTACAAGCCAGATCGAGGTAGCTATGAGAAGGCCAACATCTGAGAGAAATGCGCATGAGACTTACAAGTAATGGGTGCAGTGTCTGTAGCCGTCTTGTCAGACCTTGCTGAGGATGCAGAACTGGGAGACTGGGCATCCTCTTCTCTGATAATGGAAAACATGGGTCACACACAGCAACACCATTTCTCACATCGACTGAAATCATTAGAACCCATGAAGCCACAATGCATTTGAGGAATAGAAAAAAAAATACCTGGGCTTTTTGGAGGCTCTCTCTGGAGTCTGAGAGCGAGAAGATCCAGGACTGGAGAGAGGGGAGCTTTGTGCCGAGGCCCTCTTCCACTTTCAAGACAAACATGAAAAATCAAAGCCTGGCATCACATTATCTCCATAAACACCAGCTTTCTAGATCACATTGATCAAAGATGTGTTTTTTTCCTGAATTCCTGAAGTTTTTTTTAACATAACTAATAGATTTCATTCCCAATAGACAGTACATGATGTGATCCTGATCACATCCCTACAGGCCACAGCTTTAACTACCAAGTGACCACATAAAGGTTTTACCTGCCCAAATCCTTGAGTGGAGCTGTATGAGCTGCGGATGGAGTTGCGCACCGAGCCTGGGATACCGCTGGGGGCCTGGCCACCGATCCCAGAGCTTATGGAGGATGTGCGAGACCTCTTCATGGTAGACTCCTCAGCCACAGAGTTCATTCCTCGCTTCAAGGTCCCTGGCCTGGAGGGAAAGAGAGGGAAATAGAGGGAAATGATGCCCTACTACACCAAGACACCTCATGCAGTCTACATTTACGTAGTACAATGTGCAGTTAAATGGTTCCATCATTACGTGAAATTCAAAGTCAGTCAAGCCCCAGGACAAAATTTGATGGTAGACATCTTTTAAGATTAAAAAAAAAAAGTTGTTAAACTTACTTGGGTACCAGTTGTGATGACACTCCGTTGGGTAAAAGGGGCTCAAAAGCAGAATGCGCACTGCCACCGCTGTCATTGCGTCTTATGAAACAAAAGTGTTTTAGAAGTATGCTTAATCCTTTTGAATATCAGATACCAGTAGAAAGTAATTTTGAAAAACAAGACGTTGTTTTCGAAGCACTTTGCGTCTGGACCCATTTCTGCACGCGCCCGGGATCAAGTTCTAGAAACAGGTCCAGACTCTAAGTGCTTCGAAAACACGTTCTACACGTTAAATATATAAGATACAACATGTAATTAAGACTTTGGAGTTCTTGGAAGGTGTATTTCTTCACTTTTGATGGAGCAGGGCTACATTATCCATCCACTAGTCTTTATCCTAAGCCAGGTTAGCATGCACCCGGAACGATTTTTGTACTTGACGCACAGAGATGAAAGTGACAGCAATCTCCTTGTCTGACTCTGGGTAAGACAGCAAATAAGTGTATTTCCCAATGTTGGTGTGTTCCTTTAATAATAACCTATACAACACTTTCCCCCCCCACAAAACAGACACCATTTCATCGCATGTACCTTCTTTTGCTTCTCTGCTCGGCTGTAAAGTTGCCGTCATCATCTTCTTCCACATCTCTTTTGCGGCTCTCTTTGAGCACCTTGAGTACAGTCTCCCTGGAGCAGGGATCTACAGGGGACCCCAGGCCAGGTAAACCCAACCCCCCAGGAGAGCTCAAATGGTCCAATCTAAGAGAGCCACAGCAGCCAGCACAACTCAGGTCAATGGCATCAGTTCAAATCATCAAATCATTCCAATAAAGAAAGGCCATTGTCAGGGTGGGAAACTAATTTTGTTACCCTCAAAGTTTGTCTATAGCAGCAATTCCCAAAGGCCGTGGCCCAAGTATTGCAAGTGGGCCGCCAAATCATTGGCAAAACACAAAGATTTTAACAAAAATAAAACATTTAAAAAAATGTTTAAAAACCCATGTAATTGCATTTTTCTTTAAAACCTTGAAAAATACATCATCACTGTGACAAACCGATTTTTTTTTCTCATGGAATACACGTTGCAATGGACGTGCACCTGTACATGTTGAGATTAACTTGAGGTATCTAACTGTCTGTCAGCTTTCTTGCTAAAAACAGGTGAATCCAAATTAATAGCTGGCTAGCATCAGGCACACTTAAAAGGAAAGAGACCGATGGTGGATCCACAAGAGATCCCACCCGTCAAACAAAAACAAAAGCTTCGGAGAAAGTACTAAACTAAGCTGGGACTGGGATTTTTTTGGACAGGCACCGAAGCCCAACAGTTACCACTGTGTGCATTGTGTGTTCTGAGGTTTTAACAAATGAAGCTTTGAAGCCATGCAAACTGTGCTGTCACCTCAAGACAAAACATGAACAGTTTCCAAGCCACTTGATTCCTTTGAGAAGACTCAGAGAATATCAGAGCAAGAAGAATCATGTATGGGCAGCGAGAACACAAAGGCAGGTGAGACATTTTATGTCAAACTGCTACGTATGTGGAGGGTTTTTTGGGTCAGGGTTTTTTATGTCCCACGTTCACATAGAATTGTTCTGTTTATAAAATAAAAAAATATTGGGAAATATTTCATCTTAGTCTTGTGTGTTGATCAGAGTTCTGATTAAAGGGTTGGGCGGACCACGGAAGATTTTCAGATTTCAAATTGGGCCACGGCATTCTTAATTTTGGGAATGGTTAGTCTATAGAGTAGGCAAACTTACCAGCCACAGCCAAAATTGACCAACAATTGGCTGGTGATTAATTTCTCAACCTGACAATGGCTAAATGCCAAAAAACTGTAATACAATACAATGTAGCTGTTGCAACATGCAGAGGAAAGAAATCAGAACAATTTGAATTACAGTGGAGGTCTGGGGGTGCTGTGATCCGGCCTGGCAATCTTAACTGTGACGGGGCTGTGGAGTGCTGGGGAATTGCGAGGACTGAGAATGTTCTTCTTCCTGAAGCTGTCCCACTGGGCTGGGGGCAGAATTCCCACTGAGGAGGTGCCTGACTGCTGCAGCGGGTAGTGACGCTGAGGGGTGATGGTGAATCTGCCCATAGTGCCTATGGGCTCCCTGCAGAAAAAATTAAGGTTTTTAAAAGGTTGATTAAATGATCGAGTATGATACTATAAATCATTTAGGAAAATAACTTGTTAGTTTTGAAATAAACCAATGAATTGTGTGGACACAGATTAGAAATGGTTCCAGTTGCTTTGTATAAAGAGGCCATCAGGTTGTAGAAATGATATTATGGCCATTGGCGCTGCCCATAACAATATAGAGACATACAGTCCATATACTCTAACAACAACCTGTTGTCAGCTTCAATGCTGGGCTCGGTTTCACACCTATCTGGGGTTTAGTATGCACCTCAGACAATTTTTAAGTCAATTGCTTTTCATAATTTTCCCATGAAAATGCTTGTTTTTTAAATGATATGGTTAACTCTAACCCTCTATCAACATATATCAGGTGTTATTTGAGTGGCCACCTGAAGTCACACCTTTAAAATGTATAGGTAACTATAATTGGTAATATTGACTTGTGTGTGTGTGTGTGTGTACAAATCTTTACAGATGGATAACTATTAAATCAAAAAGTGAAATAAAAAAGTGAAATAAGTGTATTTCCTAATTTACGCACAATATAATTAATTATAGTCTGTGATACTGTATCACGAGGCTCTGATTGAAAACAAATTAATCAATCAAAACATTCTGAACATAACAGATGACAAAACAACTGCTAAACTGAAAGCTGAGGTTAGCTCTGTGAATAAGGAGAATTTTTGTGAATAAGGAGCCAACTTCAGCCTCATTGCCTTAAGCAGGTGGCGGCTGGAATGAATGACTTGGCCTCGTGTCCTGCCAGAATTATTTAATTATTTCATTTGTGCGCACAAATTAACCAAAACTTGGGAACTAATTAATCAAAACGTGGTAACGAATTGTAGAGCTCAATGTAGTAAAATGTGGCCTCAATATTTGCACTCAAATTTTTTCTCTCTATGGCCACTCCATAATTCAGGGTCCGAGCATGAAAGTGTGAGGAACCTATTGTTTTTGTAAAGATTATTATTATGGTTTGCCATTGCATTTTTGAGGGGCTTGGGATGCTCGAAAACATATCAGAACTGCCAAAAATTGCAAAGTTCTGTAGTGATTGGGCCCCAGCAAAGCCCCCAGCCTTAAATTTGATATAGATGTACAAAATTTGGTAGGCATATATAACATCGCCAGACTGCAGACTACCCTAAATGCAACAGGTAGTCAGCGATTTTGAATCTACTGTGCAATTTTTGCGCAGTTTTTGACATTTATAGGCGTTATACTTTAACAAACTCCTCCTAGAGAATTAACCAGAGCGACTTCAAAATGGTCAGTGACATCTAAAGACATTTGCAATGCTAAATTGCAAAGCTTTTGAGTTTTCATGCAATGCCTGTGAGGTGGCGTGCCGGTCAATTTGCATGTTTCGCCATGAAACAGGAAGTTGTTGTAACTCGACTGGACTTTGTCAAATCTGCCACAAATTTCACGTTTGATTGGAATCCATGCCTGAACACATCTATGTGTCAATATTGAGTCAGTCATAGCACCACCTACTGACAACAGGTAGTCAGCCTTACGTGACAAACATCATCCGATTTACATGAAATTTCAATGGTGTGGTCTACACATGATATACAGCAACATGATGTATAATTAGTGGGTGTTCTCTAGTACCACATAGTCGACACAAGAAGTGATATTTAACTCCTTTGTGCAAATATTCATGAAACGTCAGGCAACCTCCACTAAATGTATTGCTGCATTAATGACCCACTTGTGTAGCATCGCCTACTGGCAGCAGGAAGCGAAGCCTAGGTAACATATAGTTCATCAGATGTATAAGCAATTTCCAATCACTGACTGTATATAAATATGGCTGACATGACAGCTCCCCAAAAGTGAAGCCGAAATATGTCAATCGCCCCCTGGTGGCTGGCTGCAGTATAGGTCATAAATCCCTCCATGTTATCAGATGGGACATGGTCTTTGCTCTATTGTAACGGGACTGTAACTGCTGCACAACCCGACGTGCGGGGCGAGTGCCCGCTCATCGCTGCTTGCAGCTTTAATTTAGATTTTTCACAGAACTAGCATCGAGAAGCTTTAAGTGGTCCAACTATTATATATTTTTTAGTTTTGGGCTATATAACGCCGTACAAAAGGGGCTGGTACAAAACTATCTTAACTTTGATACGTTTACTTTGTTGTAAAGACTTTACGTGGTTAAATATCACGTATTGTTGCTGCTGCTGACACGTGATTCTCAACCGTGTTTCATCTTTCTTACGTCTCGTTTTATATGTTTATACGTGTAATTAACGGTAGCGGATATCACAATGTTCAATAGACAGATGTAGGATAAATGTAGGTGATAAAACGTGTTTGTGTGTGAAAGTGTGATTTCTGAATGCAGTCAAGTTAATAAAAAACCCAAACCGCCAAAATGTTGATCCGCGTCGCTTAGTAAACTTAACGTCATTTCCCACCTTAACTACAAATTATAATACCTAAAAAAAACTCGTGGGAGCCTAGTACGTCTAATACTAATAATAATGTAGTTTAACAATGTTTAACTCTGAACGTACCCTGTGAATGACAGCCGTCTGTTTGGAGTATAAACCGCATGGTTGGGTCGAGCCAGTCTTTCTCGGAGTTGTTCCCGCTGGTTCAAACTTCTACCGGCTCTCGGCCTCCCGGCGACCGCGGGAGAACCTTCTGCTTTCCCGATGTAACTTCCCATGAGTATGTCCCGGGGACTGAAAATAAGCGACTCCTTGGCTAACGCGTCTCTCCGATAAATGCCGGTCTCGAAGGGTATTTGGCGGGAGTACACCTCCGAGTACCTAACATCGGCTCTGTCGGTGCGACTCGGAAGTCGTCCCGGTGCGGACAGCGTCACGCCGTTCGAGGTCCTGCCCGTCAACCAGCGCCGGAGCCCGGATGGGATCGTCACTCTACACCGTGGGTTCAGGCCTAACCTGGCGAAAAGCGATTCTCCGTTATGATAATAACATGCAATGCAACAAAGTCCAAGAATAAAAGTAACATACAGAAAAGTTGGGATATAATAAAGAGCTAGAGCAAATATTACTATGGCAAATAGCACAAGAGAGATAAGCAATATGAACTGCTTCTCTCTTGGAGACATGGCGGCAGCGCCACCGGAGGACTTTGATATCCCATGATGCTTCTTCTTCTTCTTCTTCGTGGGAGATTTTAGGAAGGCTTGAGCAGGTAAAGAAAGTTTTTTCCCATTCTCATATTATGTATTTATAAAAAGATGAATAAGACTTAACACGTCTTAAGATTATTAGAAAAAAAGGAGAAAACCCCAGGGGTTCATAGTACACACATATATACACAGAGGGAATGACAACGGAAGGAAATTAAAGTTAGAGACATGCTTTGCTGACAATGATGTGTTCTATTTAATTTTTTAAATCACAAATATAGATTTGTGAATAAAATATAGCTATAAAAAATACTATACTTTGATTAAGTAGACCGGAGCCAGTAAAGTAAAAGAGAATGTCAAAATGTGAGATATCAATATCTGTAAACATTTTGTCTTTCAAAAACATTTTCATAGCTCAGAAAAGTTTATTATGAATACAATTACAAAATCTGTGTTTTATAGTTTCTAGTTTCATTGCACTGATGATACAGTCTACATTTACACTACAAATATATTTGGAATTATTGTAAAGACAACAGTCATGAGGGAATTTTGTATGAGGCATCTTTGACCTTATTTGTAGTTGCAAATGTATGTGGATTGATTCAGGCATGTTGCCATTTTATACAATCAAATCAGAAGCTCATTTATAACTGAGCTGTCCATTATTTTTTAAATTGGTTTGTTGCTGATTTTTTTTTTTTTAATCATATAAACCAGTTATATACTGTCAAAGTTATTACCTGTGTGCTGTCTGAAGGCTGGCCTATTTTAATAATGTATGGATCCCGTCTGGAATAGCCTTAAGTACATTATCAAACTCGTTTAAAAATGTTTTTTCTGTAAATAATTGTAACTGTATAAATATGTGTAATATGTAAATATAAATAAGTTGACTTATTAATAAAATGTAAAAAAAAAAATCTTATTTCGTTTGATGTCACACTTGTTCCAGATAAAGCACCATGGTGAGAAATGATGTTCATTTAATAATGACCAACACTTAAGAGCTTGTTCAGGGAAATCTACTGAAAGCAACATTGCAGTATGAAATGAATACCACCACGTTTTTGAAGGTTAAGAATAAGTATACCTATGCTTCATAGTAATATGACAATATTGCAATTCATGGGTCTTCCATTTTCCTAATATCTATTCCTTTTGCCTATGTACTAGTGGCCAAATTCAACATTTCCTGTTCATAGCTGCCAACATTTCCTCATTTCCAAAATATTGAATATAACAATTATGTTCCTGATTATGGAATACAAAAATTATCAAATTTGAAAATTTCAAATCAGCTATTTCCCTTACTGTCAGATATGCTGATAAACATTTGACAGTCTCATTCATAACTTTATATATAATCATGTTGCTTTATGTATAAGAGAATTCAGCTACAACAACATTCAGAACAATGATCCTTTAATGTAAAAACTGGCACATTTCAGCTGGAAAAGCCTTCACCAGGGTTCAATGCATATTGCTTTGCATTTAATTTAATTGAGTTGTACAATAAGGTACAAATATTTTGAATTGAGTGCTCAGGTAGAAAAATATAGGGTGTAATTATTAGATCAATATCCATTTTCCTCTTGATTTTAGAGAGGTGTGCTATGTGCTCATGGTTATCTGGCAACCTTTACCCATGAAGCCTTTCCTCTACCCAACATTTCTCAGTTTGTTAAGTGGCTTACAAGGAACCACTGCACTCTGTACATAAGTTATGCCAGTGTTAAGAAGGCCTACTGACCCATAGCCCCCATGCCTTCAAATGTGCTGTAGGTAATTATATGGTGAAATTCTCATTATATCCCGACAGTTATCAACAATCAATAGTTGCCCCAGGCCCTGTATTCAGCCTCTGAAAACTCTCACCGTGTCTCAATCTTACCAACCAATCAGGACAACTTTCTACTTACCAACTAATCAACCTTTGTGCAAGGAGGTGTCCCTGCCTGCCTGTCAATCACGTCGAGCAGGGGGGTAGCAGAGAAGGGGGGTTGTTAATTTCTCCAAACTTGTCTACAGCACCTTTTAACCTAGTCCACATTGTTCCTACATACAAGCCCGTTGTTCAGTTGCAGCCAGTCACCAGGACCAAGAGGAAATGGACACAGGAGGACAAGGAGGCTACGAAAGATGGTTTGGAGACGAACGAGCGGGGTATGTTCTGAACCACATGCACTGGAAGGATACTGATCGGCTTATAATGTTCTACATCAATTTGCGTTGATTCCTCAATTCCCACAAAGACAGTGCAATGTTTCCCCGACACTAGACCTTGCATCATTAAGGACTGTTATCCTGATGGTGAGAGTATATGCTCTGTAATGTACCAAGGAAGCTGAAGAGGAAATATGAGAGGGCAAAGACAACTACAGGAATGAGATTGAGGGAAAACGACAGTAGAAGGCCATAAAGGTGTGGGTCGAGACATTCATGATCATGAGACCGTCAGCCCAGTGGATGAAAAGGGCATGAACAGCTTTGACTTCAGATTCACGTAGTTATTGGAGACCACTCTGTGGTTATGTGGTGTTTCATTATATCAGTGAGGGGAAGGAGGAGGAATATAGGGGCCTGGCACCGTGCAGCGAAGTTCTCAACTGAATCGCCTGCAGCTTAAAGATATTAAGGCAAAGGAGCCGGTGTTGGACTTCTGTTGCACCGTGGAACCTCTGACTCCCTTCTTCATCATGGAGTTGACCTTCTTCATCATGGAGTTGACCTTCTTCATCATGGAGTTGACGTGGAAGTATTCTGCTCACACAGTCCACATGGGCAAGAAGCTGGATTTTTTGATCACTGGTGGACAAACAAGTATTTGAGTTAAATACAAGTTTAAATACCCTGATGGAGTATTACTCTGGTAAAAGTAAAAGTCCTCCACTCAAAATTCTACTTGCATTTACAGACAAGATAGTGATGTTTTGGTTTTGACCATCCCTTCAGATTCCTAGTGGTATTATTTCTTGTCATCAGTGTCACAAAGACAATCAATCTGCTTGGTTTTTTTTTCAAAGCCCTGGAACTACACTCTTGAATTTGTCTACATAGCTCAGTGACAAAAGAAGCAAGACTGTCGAAAGAAGAGGACTAAAGATATTCACTGAAGAGGCTCTTCCTGTTTTGGTTGGCACCCTTTGTTTGTGCTGTAAGTAGATCCTTGTATTTTCATGGGAGCTCGTACTCGGTGGTACACAATTGCATAGAGAACAGGAGGTTTCTATGGAACCGATCTTAATGGTGATGGTGTCATTCTTCAATAGCCATTACAATACGCAATAAAAGGGTATTTTATAATGATACTGTATGTTAAAGTCTGTAGTAGCCTTAAGCAAAAGTATCAAAGTATTTGACATTCATTATACATAGACAATACCAGCCATTTTCGACCTGGCCCGCTAGTAATTCCTATCATACTTGTCTGTGGAGACAAGAATAGGCTGAGACTGGCTAAGTACTCGTTTGGCAAGGCAATAAAGGAGGCCAAGCAACAGTACTCTGAGAAGCTGGAACAAGAATTCTCAGCCAACGACTCCTCGTCAGTCTGGAAGGGACTACAGGAGATCACTAACTATAAAACCAAATCCCCCGACTCCATGAACGACCTCAGACTGGCGAACGACCTGAACGAGTTCTACTGTAGATTCGACAGACAATGGAACAGTCCTGACTCTGACCCACCCAACCAGCCCCCCTCCACAGCTATCACACCTATTCCTTTCAGCCTGGACAGAGACACTACCCTGGTAGTGTCTGGTTCGCTGCCTCCGCTGCCATGGACAAAGGCAGACTGCAGCGGATCATTCGGTCAGCCGAGAAGGTCATCGGCTGCAACCTTCCGTCTCTCCTGGACCTGGACCATTCCAGGACCAGGAAGAGAGCTGGAAAGATCATCGCTGATCCTTCCCATCCTGGGCACCAC
Source organism: Polymixia japonica (assembly GCA_900302305.1). NCBI lineage: Eukaryota > Metazoa > Chordata > Actinopteri > Polymixiiformes > Polymixiidae > Polymixia > Polymixia japonica. The sequence continues at coordinate 25,537 of OMKK01085526.1, forward strand.
CTCTTTCAGACACTTCCGTCAGGAAGTCTATCAAGACCAAAACCAAAACATTTTTTCCCCCATGGCAGTGAGGCTCACCAACAAGCCTCCTGCCCCTCACTGACTCTGGCACCCCCCACCGCTGATGGTCCTACAATGCCAACAACTCTACCTCCTGTGTTAAATTCCATAAACATGTGCAATACAAACATATAAAAACCTATATTTATTCGTATTTATTCTAGAGTGTACATACCTCATACCCAGGTCATAGCCTTAGCCTTCCCATTGCCTTCAGCTCTTCATAGCCACATAATTTATAGTTATAGTTCTCACTGTAGATAAAACGTTCAGCTGAATTTGGCATAGGAAAATTAGCTCTTCTGTTAATACTTGTATATACAGTACTTTGCTTATATTGCTTATATTGTGTTGATTGTTTATGCCCTTATGCACCAACCTCACCAAGTCACTTTCCTTGTATGTGCAAATATATTCGGCAATAAAAAGAATTCTGATTCTGATTCTGATTCAGTTCTGACTAAAATCTCATCAAGTAAATTTCATTTCATTTCATTTATTTTTTTATTTTGCACATGGAAGTAATTCATATTATACAATATACAATTTCCTAACGCAAAATTCATTTCCCCCATGTACAAAAAGGAGCAGGAAGAAGAAAAATCTTATCATGTCCTGCCCCCTATTCATTAACCAAAATAATTATACCTGATGGTTCGGCTTGCAATAAATAATAATTTTACAATGTACAAAGAACAACATTTCATAATGTACAAATAAGAAGAAACAAAAAAGGAAAGAAAAAAAGGGAAGAAAGAATGAAAAATGTCTCATTATTCAGCTTCCAGTCATGTACTGTCCAAATATTCCATTTTTATACATTTTTTTGAATTGATAGTAATTATGAGGTCCAGGTCGAAAATGGCTGGAATTGTCCTTCATGTATAAAAAGTAAAAATACACATTCTATATTAATTTGTCATATTTTATTGCTAGGGAGTCTTAAATCCATGGTGCATTAGCATCTAAAGATTATTAAGGGGTTGGTAGGGCACTGAATTCTTCCTCTTAAAGTTTACAGGCTCAAACACTGAAAGTGCATCATGTTCTTGTTTTCTATGCAGAACATTCAGATAAATGCAGTGGTATAAAAGCAGAAGTTGTGTAAAAGTTAAACTCAAGTATAGTACAAGTTCTTCAAAACTGTACAAAGGACATGATGTACTTAGATACTGTCCACCTCTATGTTTGACCTGTTCTTCCTGTGGAGGCTTAGACCATTCAATGTGTGCAACAGACCTCTGTGCACGTTCCTCCAGTCTGTTATGGCTAGTGTCATTGATGCTGCTGTTTGCTTGGATGGCAATATACACAAGCTGGTCAGGAAGCTTTTACATCTTCCCTGGTGCTTCTCTCTTTTTTCTCCATTGTCTGCTTGTGTTGTGTCTCCAGCTATAACCACCAGGTGACAGCATCAACCATATTCTCTTGTCAGGCCCTTTACCTACATTAACTAATCCTACCTCATATGATATCAAACTTGAACTGTTCACCTCCTGAGTGCAATCCCCTCTCTTCTCCCTAGCTATGGTTAATCTGGCATTAGAGCTATATGCGCTGGACTTGCAGACTGATGTATTAATACAGCACCATATGGACCTTACACTTTGCATGTAAAGTCTGTTTGTCTAGCATGTCACACAGTACTTTTGAGTTTAGATTTTTCAAATTCTTAAATATTCATAATTGATCAAGTATTTGACTGACATATGGTACATCAAGCATGTATTTCTTTCTTTGAGATATGTGTGTGTGTGTGTGTGTGTGTGTGTGTGTGTGTGTGTGTGTGTGTGTGTGTGTCTGTGAGCAGTCATGTCTCTGAGTGATTGTGTATGTGTGTGTGTGTACATGTGTGAGAGTGCATGTCTCTGTGAGTGAGTGTGTGTGTGTAT
>OMKK01085529.1:0-11577 GCA_900302305.1 Polymixia japonica
CCTGCGTGGCCTTTTGTTAGTTAGTAGTCTTGTCTTGGTGTTCCTTGTTTTGTCATGTTTGGTGTTCAGTGTCTTGTGTCACAGTTCTATGTTTGTCTAGGTTTTGTGGTTCTACGTCTTGTTTCTCCCATGTCAGTCTGAGTCCTCCCAGGTGTGTCTCATTGTAATCACCTCCCAGTGTATTTAGTCTTGTCTTCCCAGTCAGTCATTGTTGCGTCATTGTTTCAGGTATGTGGGTTGTCTTCTGTGCTGTTGTGTGGTTTGTAGTTTCTAGTGCTTCATGTTAGTTTGAGTGTTGTGTTATGGTTGGACTTGTTCTGTGTCCTGTGTTCAATGTAGTAGTGTGCCATGTCAGTTGTATGTTCTGGTTGTCCTGTTAGTGTGCTTTTCATTGTGTACATTTGGTCTTGCTCTGTCATGTTCTATGTTCTTGTTAGGTTAAGTGTGCCTTGTGTTTGTTCAGTTCCTTGTGCCATGTTCAGTGTTATGTCAGACTTTGGTGTTCATGTTCTGAGTCTTGTTCCTTGTCATGTGTTTCAGTTACGGTTCATGTTCCCTCCACTGGACAGTGCAGGCTCCCTTTTCAAGTCAAGTGTCATGTCATGTGTTTGAAAATAAATGCCTATTTAGGCTTATGAACCCCTACTCCCCGTCTTGGTCTGCGTTTGGGTCCTACCCCCCTTCCCAGCCGTAACATAATGAACTTAATAGTAATAAGAAGAAGAAATATACAGTATATGTGAGATAATAGTAGTGTGTTTGGCAAGCACACTAATAAAATCAAACTCACAAAAACAATAAGGTTTCAGTCCTACAGGCTTGAACCCCTAATGAACAGCCATCAAGATGCATGTCCACCTTCCTGTCTACCAGCCATGCATCGTGAAGCGACCTAGCAGCTGGTGTTTTCAGAAAATGATCCAGTATTTACATCTCACAAAGAAAGTCAGTACAGTTACACAGTACAATCAACTGAAGAATAGATGAAAAGAAAAATGAAATATAAACAAGAAAAAAATCCCACATGCTATTTTAGCAAAACATTTATCTAGTTACCTATTGTATACAGTATATTTTTGTCAAAAATCTTGGAAGTTTGAACTGGACCAGCAAATAAACAGCAAGGGTAGTAGGGAGTGACTACACTGCCTATAGCCAATAAGCGGAGAAATGGCCATTTATGAGAAATGTGTGAAATGCGAGAAAATAGACTTGAAGTGAAAACAGAAGCAGCACGTCATGGAGATAATATGGTAAGCCAAGCAGTTCAAAAATATGTGACATTGACAACATGTTAACAACTCGCAAACAATGTGTTGCTAACACATAGAGTTTGTATGGAAGGCCATTAGAGCAAATAACGTCTTCGAAATTTTGCACTAACACAACATTAAATTGCGTGTTAACACGTAGATTTTGGTCGTGTTAACACGTAATATTTTTACATGTTAACACATCAAAAAATTGACGCGTTAATGTGCATTTTCTGGTTGTGGCCAATGAGGGATCATGAATCAAGGCAGTGATGCATATTCATGAGGAGGGTTGCATCAATGATGTTGAACAACAAGACAAGGGAGCACATTGTGCATAAATTACTGATGTGGGGGTCTACGCACCCTGCAGGTACCTAGGTATACTGTAAAGTAAATTACGTGTATGAAACGTAATCCAGAGTTGTGGTTTAGAAGAAGCCAATTTAAACTTTCAGTGGAGGACAGTGAAGTTTCAAAAGCAGAAGAAACTTGATGATGGCACTGCAGTAATCGAACATTTAGGGATTGTACTATCTTAACTTCAATAGATGAAGCCAAATAATTTATTAATCCATGTATATATACATGGAGCTGTCATAGCCATACATTGACGAGATGGGCAAAAACGCATAAAAATCTATTTTACTATATGAGCTAATACAAGAGCTTGGGATACAGGGCCACTGTAAGTACATTTTATTTATAAAGCGCCTGTACAATGAAAAAACTTTAAAAGAAATTAAAAAAGAATATAAAATAAAATAGAGTTAAAAACAAAACAATACAGAAAAGCAGGAAATAGCAACATAAGGACATTAAAACTGCACAGAAGACACATTTGCTTATACACAAAGTGCTTATGATACAAGTGAGTTTTTAGCAGCTTCTTAAAAATATCCATTGAGTCTGCATTTTTTATATCTAAGGGAAGACAGTTCCAGAGAGTAGGAACTATAACTGCAAAAGCTCAGTCACCCTTAGTTTTTAGTCTAGATTTCGGGACAGCCAGAAGGCCTTGGTCAGAAGACCTGAGAGATCTCAGCGAGCTCACTGTGGCCGGGGGGCACAACAACTCTGATATGTACCAGCCTGTGTAGGGCTTTGTAAATGATTAAGAGAATTTTAAAATCAATCCTGCAGTCAATAGGTAGCCAATGTAGAGAGGCCAACACTGGTGTTCTGTGTGACCTACGTTGTGTCTTGGTTAAGAGTCTAGCGGCTGCGTTCTGGACCAGCTGGAGCCGAGACACAGAAGAGCGACTCAGAGTGGTGAACAGAGCATTACAATAATCAAGACGGGAAGAGACGAAAACATGAATGATTTTTTCCAGGTCTTGAAAGGACAAAACACGTTTGATTTTTCCAATGTTTCTTAACTGAAAGAAACAGCATTGGACCACTTTCTTTACATGCAACTCGAAGTTCATGTGTTGGTCAAAGAAGACTCTTAGGTTTTTTGGGGTTTGCTTAACATTTGCTGCTAAAGGACCAATGCACTGCTGTATTTTGTTGGAAATGCTCTCAGGGCCTATAACGAGGACTTATCAGGGTCATGTCAGGGTTAAGCTGGAGGAAGTTACATGCCATCCAGTCGATAGCTGTGTAATGGAAAAATCAATCTGACCCTAGGATGTGTTTGGTAATCTGCTGTAACTTTATAATCTATGCTTATCATTATTTTCATTTGGTCTATCAGGATGATATTTTACAGTAAGGATAATATTTGTATGATCAATATAACTTATATGTGATCATGTTAATTGAGGATGTTCTATTGATTGATCAAGGAACCTACATGGAGAAATGGATAATGTGAGTTCTACTGAACAGGAGAGGAGACTGTCTCACCTTTAGACCTTCACATTCCAAGGCTTTAACATTCCAAAACCTAAAGAATAATTGTTTGAGTGGTTTCTGGATGGGGAAAGTCATATCCTTACTTAGGTCTGGAAAGACAGAGAAGTTGTCAGCAGAGTGGCTATTGAGAGTGCAAGAACGAGTAGTGCATTTGATGGATGTCGGCATTAAAAACAGTGTCAAAAAGAATACACTTATGGTCAGACACAAATAAGTCGTCAATACATAAAGCATTGAGATTCAGAACCAAAGTAAAAACCAAGGTTATTTCATATCAATAGGAGCAAAATAGTTTATTTTCTAAATGTGATTTGAAGTTCTAAGAACATTGGTGTGTAAAAAACACAAGGAAGGAGGGTGCTGTAACTTTTCTTAGTGCCAAGATTTCTTTTTTTTTTTTTAAATGCATAGTGGTCTTATGACTGCTCCACCGCTTGTAGTATTAAAACAGGGATGCTCAGTACGGGAACTGTATTTGGCTTGGAACATTATTGGTAAGAACAGTTTGTCCAGTCCGCACAAGTCTTGCTACACTTAAGGGCTACACCTGTTGAACATCCCCATGAACCGCTGGAAACCTTGTGGCATCAGGCTACATTGGTTGAACCCCACCATTGCTGCTTGTGGCTATATTTATTTATTGTAATAGTATTGTAATTAATATTGTAATTTATTGTAATAGTTCCAACATAGTTCCAATACATGGTATTATTTAAGTTATTTATATCACGTTTAGCTTCCACTTGTTTTATGCTTACCTATACCTACCTTAACTCTTTGCTGCAGTGACAACCTTAATTCAGCAAGGGATTAATACATTTTATCTAATTTAATCTAATATATAGCAGGTTGACATGAAAGTACAACAACTCATCTTCCCCAACAATGAGAGCTCAGAATACTCACAGGCCACCAGCTCATTGAACGGCCAGCCAGGAAGTACCCTCCCACTGTGCTGCGGTTGGCTCGCACCGATGACTGGAGCAGAGAGTAAAGATAAAGGGTAAAAATTAGCCCCAGGGATGAAAATATTACTAGCCTGCTTCCCTGGTGCTAGTAATTTGAAATTTCATTTTAGTGCAACTGCTTAGTTAAAATGTACCCTCCCTGGCCAGAATAGAAATAAACAAAAAATAACATGACCTTTATTTGGAAATTGGGTCATTGGTTCAACTAAGGTTGTAGCAAGCAGGGCAGGGATAGAGCGTGGTTGGCAAGGTAGAGAGATCCAGGAGTCGCCCAACTGCTTCATTTACCCCCCAAAACTACTTGAGCGCAAACCACGCCCCACAGTGACAACTGATTTTTTTCCCCAAACTACTTGAGCACATGGTCAAGTTTAGGAATACATATTTGGGCAAGGCCTTAACCTTTATTGTCATGTTATAAAAGATAAAGGTTAAGATCCTGAGGGTTTGTCGCAACTGCAGGACGTGGTTTGCGCTCAACTAGTTTGGGGAAAAAAATGACGAGGCCCAACCAGCGCACCTGAGTCCAATGAATCTCTTTCCATATAAGTTTCAGAAGACACTGAGAGAGGGGCGCCGTGAATTAATTCAAAGCAGAGCACAACGCAGCATTACTCTGCCCTAAAAGGGGGGAAAGGATATCAGGCATCAGTACTGCACAGTCTTCATTTTTTTTTATTTTGAGGACCGGATAAATTGCACATACTAAAATCAGAACAGCCTCTAAACTTTAGACTCTAAAGTAAACTCTGGATAAAAGTGTCTGCTAAAAGGTCAAAATACTAATAATTATATTTGTATAGCAATTTCTTAACAAAGTTAAAAAGTGCTGTGAAATAAAAGAAACAAACTTCAAGACAAGACTTGTGTGCTGCTCACTCAACTTATCTTAATAAGGGTCTGAAACCGTTGGAAAACAAATGAACTTAGCATAATGAGAGCAAGGACAGAATGCAAGTGTATAAAAATGGCTTTTCAGTTGTGTCTTAAAAGAAGATAGTTTGATAATAGTTATTTCTAAGAAAGACTACCTTTTCTTTTAAATGTAGACTTTCAAACAAAGCTTCAAATAGCTTTTTTTTAAGGCTATGCTCCAGTACATAGGGAGATAAAAGTAATATCAGCAGGGGTAATGTAATTTACTACAATTATTATTATAATGTATAATTATAATGTATTGAAACAATTTATGATTGATGACAAAATGTAAATGCAAAATTAATTTATGGAGAGGTTTGGCTCCCTAAATCCTTTACTTCCAGATCTTACCCAGATGCCAACCACCATGACAAAGAAAAAGTAGGCGACGACCACCACTATGTCAGCAGCTTCCAGCCTGAAATTGGTGTGAGGAGTCATTGTTGTAGGAGGGGCAGTGGGGCTGATGGCTGTGGGCAAAATAGAGGATTGAAAGCAATATTTCACACTGGCAAGACATTTTATCTCCCTGCCCATTATACCACAACTTTAGTCTTGTAAACCTTTAAAACAGAAGCTTTCTGAGGCAATGTAGATTAGCAGTTTCCAGTAGCAGAGATACGGATTCTGACAAGTGGGACAGAAGCAATCTGGATAATAGTAAGAACAAAACTTAAATGAAAAATGCTACTATCCATCTCCATTACCATATACCATCAGCTAGCATAGACCTTTGGACATTGTTCCAGCGCACAACCAGAGTGGGCTTCAATTCAGTCAACTTGAGATGTCATATTAAACATGTTTAGGATTGATTTGGGAATCAATGTAAAGTGACCCAAGCCCTGTACAGATTATTACAGAAGATTTTAACACGTAACTGCAAACTGGATACAGACCTGTGGTGAGGCTGACAGGCATATTGAATCTGGGGCTCAGCTGTTTTTAGTAATCTGATGACTTTTCCTTCCAAATGTATTCCTCCAAATGGCTTTTCCTTTGAGATTCCCTATGTGAAGAAGTTTGGAACTGGTTATCTGCTAGCTAACTGCTAACTGTGCAATATGTGTGAATTGGTGCTATAAACTTTTAGCTGTCAATTATTAATCAGTTTAAGTCAGTAAACCCATTTCATTGGTCACCTATTATCACAAGGAAATACTAGAAAGAAAAACACAATTTTCACCAGGAAATACTGAGAGGTTAAGAACAGCTGAGATTCCTTAAGCAGGAACATCGTCCTCCATTTTGTCCAACCAGACCTTTTACTAACATGTAACATAATGTTACAACAGAAGCTGTTGCTGGTGAGCTCCTTAGTTGGTATAGCTCAAGGATATCAGGATACCTTGCTGATACCAGTAACTCAATTCTTCTTCCAGAACAGAACATTAGTTTGTACAATTAATATAGATTAAGAAATAAATCTTATGGACTGTCTAGTCCAAATACTAGAAGTGATAGTGCCCATGCCACTTTTTCACAACTGGCTGTTTGTAAAAATAAATACAAGCTACAAGTAGGATTGGGCAGTATCCTGATATTGTATAGCCTATAAGTATCACATTCAACATTGTGATAACATTTACACTCCTCTTTTTATTACAATACATTATAATATCTATTTTGAGTGTAGCAGTGCGGCTGGACCACCATTACATTGTTCTCTCAATAGTATTTGTAACTTGTTTGTTTATTCATTGATTACATATATACATTTTTATGTAGCATTTGAAAGATTGTATTAAGTAAAAATGTATAATGATTGTGCTCAATAAAAAAATAAAATACATTGTTGTCCCTTTAGGCAAGTTAAGTAATTACCTTACCAAATACCACGGTCACACGAAAATACAAGTACTGCCTCTGGTATTCAGTATGACAGGAACAATGCAGTGAAGTCAACACACTGGTGTTTTCAGTGAGAAACTAAATTGTTTTTGTCCTTTTCTTTGTTCAACTTGCTTGAAGCCGTTATATCCAGTACTCGAGTTGTGAAAAAAACAACAGGGGGGATGGTCAGGGCTGCAGATCTCATGACAATGGCACTATTATAAGCACAAAGATAATAAACTTCTAAAACAACATGCATGATGTTATTATGGATGTTTGGCACCTCAGAATTGGAGTCAGTCCCCATCCAGACTGCCATGGCACCATTGCTCTTACAGTTAGGGTCAAAAGTGGCTGTAATGGAAGTCTATGGTCTTGTAGGTTAACAGTCCCAATTTCAATCCAATGTTCAATCCAACAAAGTCAAATGTGTTTCTAGAATATTGAATTATAGTGTATTTAAAAAAAGCAGTTACTGGTATATGATCAAAACTGGTATCTAAAGGGTTGATTTTCAATTGTGATTAATTAAATAATTATGTAAATTAAACAATAACCCCTTCTGAAAAAACCCAGCATCGATCAAACAAGCACCAAGCGCATCACGGCGCTCTGGCGCCCTCTATAGGGAACTCGTATTATAGCATGTGTCAGTGACTTGGTAAAAATGTCATTGTATGCGGGCGTACGTGCTCCTTCGCCGTCAATATTTTCAATACTGAATGTTGAAATAGCAGTAATACCATGTTCATTGATAAAATGACATAAGGGATGGCCGTTTTAGAAGGGGGATGATATTGACCATTTTTATTTCAGGGGGGATGCCATCCCTCCTCATCCCCCCTCAACTCGAGTACTGGTTATATCAGTTATATGTTTAGTACTGCCTGGCCCATTTTAATCACATCTTAAGAGAGAAAATGCAGTAAATGACACCTGTCATGAAGTAGTCTTTCTGAATGTTTATGACTGTTGTCATTAAGTGTCATTCAGTAAATTATGTCTTTTTAATGCAAATTTGACATTGTTTGAGATGTCTTTGTTATTACAATTTGACATTAACCCTAACCCCAAGGTTTCATGCCTAAACTTAACTTTTAACCATAATCCCGGCCCCTTCCACGAGACCTAACCCTGGCCTTTATCCTAACCCCAAGGTTTCATGCATAAACTTAACTGCAAGGCTTCATGTCTAAATTTAACAAAGATATCAGGCTATGTTTTCTTGGTTAATGTCAAGTTGTCATAACAAAGACATCCCAACGACTGAATGACAACAGTCAAACATTCATAAAGACTCCTTCATGTTTATGTCAGGTGTCATGTCATGGTTATGATGGTGTCATGTGAGTCTTATGCACACCCTTCAAATAAAGTGGTACCAGAAATTCTCAAAATCTTATTTTTTTTTAATCTTGTTTTCTCCAAGCTTGTTTTGGTTGGCTAGATGCACAAAATACTTTTTGCTCTCATTCTAAATTTGGGAGACAATATCATGATATCAAAAAATGTATATGCCCAACTGTACCCATCATCCTATTTCTTCTTCCAAAACTGGATGCATTTGTTGGATACAGATGAAGAATGGATTATGTTTAGTCTAGATCAGCGGTCAGCAACCCTTTTATTTTTTCTTTCAAATAGAACACCTCTTATTTTGAAGATCGAGGTGATACTGTGCCACTGAAAAAAAAAAAGTGTTTTAATATTTCATAAACTAAAATATGCATCACATTCTACAACGTCTACAGCCCGCTGTTTCTCCTTGCCGCCCCGCCGCCTCTCCCTGCTCTTTTTTTGTCTCTTTTGATAGTAAAGATAGTATAGTTGCCGACCCCTGGTCTAGATAATAGAAACCAGTCTGTCCATGTCTTTTATTTCTTCTTCTGTGTGGGTATAACAGAAACACTTTAGTACTAATTTTAGAGCAGGGGTGGGCAATCATGTGCCATGGAGGGCCAAGAATATGCAGGTTTTCATCCCAACCGAAGACTTCACTGATTAGTACACCTTTAACAAGAGAGGAGGGGATTGTTTTATTATTATGTTTAATTATTGAAATCACCTGGTACAGTTTGGTTGGAATGATACTCTTGACCCTCCATGGCACGATTGCTCACCCCTGTTTTAGAGCATCCAGGTCATTTCTTCTTCCAAAACTGGCTATAATCATCAGCCTTGAAGTCATCTTCATAATGGACTGCTGTTTGTCTCACTGTCTTTTTCACTTCTCTCTTCTTTTGACGAGTTCTACGCTCCTCCTCAGAAAGAGTAGACAGATCCACTGGCATCTTTTGACACACAAACAACAACACTAGGATTAGGTATGCAAACACAAATGATATATTTCATTAAAATGCCACCAATACTTAACTAATACTAAACTAACAATATAACACTGTTCAAAGAACACTTATCTATCAGGTTTGATTTGTGGCAGATTATAAGCTCATGGTTCAATTTTCTATCACTATAGCTTTGCACTTAGATGGAGCAGAACAGAGTGGAAAACATACTAACCACAAGGATTTGTCTTGGTTCTTTGTATCTAATATTAATAGCAGATCCGTCAGGCCTGACCAGCATAACAGGAAAGAGTCTCTCATATTTCTGCCTGCCACAGCGGACAATGGACGTCCTGCTGGAGTTCAGCTGAGGTGTGTGTATGTGGAATAGTGAAGCTGGGACCAGGGATGGTGTGTTCCTCAGTAGTGACACAGGGTGAGCGGTGTGGGTATTGAGAGACAACACAGAGAGGGATCCAGTCTGGATGAAAACATGACGGACATACCTGCACACAAAATAGTCATTTAAACAAAAAATAATTACATAGCATGTGATCTATCGCTACTGAAACAAGCCTGAATTATACTCTGTAAACTATCTGTAAGCCAAGCGCTCACAGATTTTTTGCATTAAGCAGATATGCGACTGAGAATAATATACAACTGGGCAGGCTGATGGGGACTCTGTCGTTTAGACTGATTAAAACTAAACGAAAACAAACCACTGCCCACTAGACTTTATGCCAAGACGTTTGCAGTCAGCTAACAGCTAGCTAGCGTTACGATAAGCACCATTCTCGGAATTTACCGTGAGAAAAGACTCTGCGGCGTCCAAACCTTCATTACGGTCATCTCGGTGGTTAGTAAGGGAAAAAATAAACAATTCAACTTTATTATCTTGTAGAGTTTGTATGCAGTCAAACACTATTTCAACGTTTGCCTGGCCGGAACTAAAAGGTCAAACGTTACAGCTATTCTTCTTGTTTTTGGTTCATTGGTGGTTGGCAAATCAGTTTATAGGTGCATTACCGCCACCAACTGGACTGGAGTGTGGATCAGACAAAAAACTAAAACCAAACAAAAGCGAGATTCTCTCAACTCTCAATTGTTCTAGATGAATTAGATGAAGAATGCCATAAAATGAAATAGGTCCGAAATATTGTGTTTAGCTTCTCTCAATAATGAAAATGCATGGCTTCTCTCCTTACTGTATCCTCTACATTTAAATATGACATGCTGTACTGTCTCTGATGTGTTATTTCCAGTTGAGTGTTTACCTATTCTATAAAGTGCGTCATTGAGACCATCGTGACCAATGATGCTGCGTTCACATGGATTCAGGCAGATAGACGGCAGATGGATATGGAAGGCCATCTAAGCAAATAACGTCTTAGAAATTTCGCGTTAACACGTAGATTTTGGTCGTGTTAACGCGTAATATTTTTACACGTTAATACAACAAAATTGACGCGTTAACATGCATTTTCTGGTTGTGGCCAATGAGGGATCATGAATCAAGGCAGTGATACATATTCATGAGGAGGGTTGCATCAATGATGTTGAACAACAACGCAAGCGAGCATGATGAGCATAAATTACTGATGTAGGGGGCTACGCACTCGTTACAGGCACATTGCAGGTACCTAGGTATACCTTAAACAACGGTACCATTATGTGATTTTATATTATAGACCATCTACTGAAAAAGAAGTGTTCTCTTATGAAGACAAGTTAAGTTTAATTTAGTTTCAGGGGGACAGCTTTAGAATTCATATATGCCAGGTATTCTGTATTCTCAAACCCCAATTCCCTTCAATTTACAATGTGCAATTTAGGTGTTTAGCTTACACTCTTATCCAGAGTGACTTATTATTATTTAATACACAGGACAAGATGTTACTATCCCTTGTGCCATAATCCAAGGTAAAAACCCCTTTAGAAGCCTAATTCAGACTACAACCAGAAACCATCCAAGTGATGGTCCAATCATCAGCTCCAACACCATAGAAAACATCAGGCTACACCGTCATACATCTACAGCATTAATCCTCAGATAGGCCAATCACCACCTACCTATCCTATCCACCAGGAAATAAGTCCACTATACTGCACTATACCAGTGCTACCGCAGGATGTAGTGTGTCATTGGAGTTATCAAGTGGGCACCTCCTTTCACCGATGTTTCGTTAAGTTAGGCCCACGACACCTCTGGAAGGCTTAACGGTGTAAACCAGCGTCCTGGAAACACCCCCCTCTACACCACCACCTGCTAGCCACAAGGAATTTACAACGCTAACCAGTGTACTAATTCATAACAATCAATTTGCTGCCTCCCTCCTCAGGAAGGGTGGGGATTGGGATTGGGGTACAGACCCAGTTTCGGGTAGGGGGGGGGTTGGGATTTGTGTGTGTGTGTTGGGGGTTGGGGGTTTGGGTTACAGACCCGGGTTAGGGTAGGGG
>OMKK01085530.1:0-18432 GCA_900302305.1 Polymixia japonica
CTATATTATTGATTCTTGAAGTATTTTATCTAATGTGTATCATCCTGTCAATAGCCCATTTAGGGGAAAACACTGGTAGCTAGAGGGGCCCTCTGCCTCCCCCTATGGTCACAAGTGGGTTCTGACCGGCCTACAGTTTGGAGTGGTCCTTAATGAGTGTGTATTCTGTACACTGTTTTCTAGCGTGCAGTGAGTGGGTTGCTGTGTTTTTACAGTCCTAGTGTGCAGTGGGTTGCCGTGCTTTCACATTTCTAGTGTGCAGTGGGTTGCTGTGTCTGTCGTGGGCAGTGTTAATGCCAGTGTGGTTGCCAAGTTATTTTACCTATTTAACTTGCAGTACTGTACCTTGTAGGGAGGCAGTGGGGGCCGTTTAGTTCACTGGGGGTTGACCTCTTTGGGGGACTTACTGGCTGGAGTGTTTTTAATGAGTTGTTTAACTTTAATAAAAACTGTATTATTTTGTACCCTCACCGGTCTCATTCTCTTACCTCTGACACCGGACCCGACCGGTCCAACAAAGGTGGTGGCAGCGTTACGCTATCTTTAAAACCCCTTAACAACCAAGGTTTATTACAATAGTCTCTTCGCAGGGCAAGACTTTTAGAGACTGACAAAACTCACTGGGTTTCCCCGGATCAGACTATTATCTATATGAAAGTTATAGATTCTCAGCTGAGGGGATATCATATACATGCAAGCCCTGCTGGAAAAACCAGCATAGACCATCATGCATCACCAGCATGACCAGCATCTGTTCTGTTTTGGTGCTGGTTTGCTGGTGACCAGTATGGGATGCTGGTGACCAGGATGAGAAACGATGATGTTATGCTGGTCAACAGTACTAGATGTTGAGGATGGTAGCCTGTTCACCAGGGTGTGATGCTGGTATGCTGGACAACCACATTGAATGTTGGTATGATGTTAAAACAGAGCACATGAAAATATTATATGTATCCAATAACTATACCAAAATAAAGACAATGTAAGGTTTTCATAACAATATGTTCATTTAATAAATAAACATAACAAATAACAGTAACAATATGATTATTTAACATAGAGCAACAAGCAAATTACAATAAACATCAATTTACCCTAACATCTGCATTTAACCTCAAAACATGCATTTAGGTTCAAGTAACCACAGGTAGTGCTCACATTCTCACTCTTTAACTTTAGCTTTTTTTTTTGTTAATGTTCCCAGTTAAACTGTATGTTGTAGTTGCATACAAGTACCACAAGATGGCAATAGCTATATTTGAAGTATGGGAATCGTGCAACACGGTGCTGCCAGAACGTCACATTTATTGATTTGGCTTCCTCTCTCTCGGAGGACGGCGGTGACGGTGTGTTGTCCTTCGGTCCTCTCACATGGACCCGCTTCCTCTTGGATTCAGCCTTAACAATGCATTGAAGTTGTGCAATTACTGTGCAACTAACATGCATTGCTTTGCGTTTCTTCGCTACAGCCACTGTATGAATTCCATCGGTGATGTGGAGAATTTTGCCGTCAATAAAAAGTCATTTCAACTTGTGCCTTAATGATGTGGCAGTGCTTATTAACGTAGTACATTTACACATTTAGCATTCTTTTTATACTAACATTCCTCCCTGGTCTGGCCTTTTCTAGTAACAGTTTCAAATTCTTCAAAACTTTTCAATAGCCTGTTTCTCTTGTGTAAGATAAGTGGTACAGGAATCACTGTGTTTGTGGTTGGTTATCTGTAGCAGACTCAACGGGCGTGATGTAGTCCCTGATAGCGATCACTCCTATTTTATTTAGACAAAATGCATAAGTAATCAGAACTATAGGCTACACTTATCCCACCCCGATATCCAAAAAGCAAGCCGATATCAGAAAGATATTGGCTATAGTTCATAATTCAAACAGTTGAATTTTATTGCCTATCATTTTCCAGACGTATTTAGAATGTCGTTGCCCTACTATTGATATGCCAATAACACCGAAACATGTCCTTTATTCTCAGGTTTCAATATTGGCAGATGATCAGTTTGCAATTACAGGCTCGTACTGCCTCCAGCCAGCATGGCCTCATTAAAAATACCACGTCCATGCTCGTCAGTGTAGGGCAAAAATATATACACCCCTATATTATATACATGTTTTTATAACGACCAAGACAAGTGTGCCCGGGCCGAATAGGAAATTGTCCTGCACCACCTATGGCCTAGGACATACAGACCCAACCTTGGGCCTTACCACCGTGTTAGATTTAAAAGGTTACAGACAGAGCGGGAGACATGCATTCAGCAGACAAAATGTTTATTTAATTTGCTGTAGGGAAAGAAACAGCTGCAAAGAAACTAAAAGGAAAACAGGTTAGTCGCACAATAATCTCCATTACAAATCATGGTTATGGATAAAATATTGGACTCGACTAATGCAGGTTGTAACCAGTGAGCAATAATTTAGGAAAGCCACCACTAGGGGGCCAGACTGAGATAAGGGCAGGTACTGCAGGGAGATACCATTACCCAAATAACACTCCACATATGCACAGTACACCAATATACGTACACTAGTACATTGCAGGTACAATGAACACTGGGTGAGATGGTTAACTGCAAACTTTAAAGATCACCATACTGAAAGCTTACCACACCGCAAGCAGTGAACACAAACAAATTAGGATCCAGTCAACTCCCCGCAAAAAAGAAAGATATTCAAATGTAATGTCTAGCACAATGCTATGAAATGATGTTTATATAATGCTATATAATTGTTCATGGACAAGCATATTTTGTAACAACCGTATAAAACTATAAAACCCAGTAGTAAGACAAGAGTTGGCTTAGCACAATATAAAAACATACAATTTCTTCCGATCGAAGAAGTCACATTAGGCAAAACAGCAAAAGTAGCCTAACACTGGATCCTCAGGGAAAAGAACGCAGGTGTCAATTATTAGAGGGATTATGTTTGTTACCTTGGAGGGATTAACCCTCCTACTGTTACCACTACCAATAGGCTACCTGCATGGAGTATAGGCTATGCTAGGTGTGACACAGGAAAGGGTGACTGGCCCATCGCTGCCTGGAATGTCTGTCAAAGGCCTACAGCACGGGACCAGTCTGAATCCTCACCATATGGGAACACCTACAGTATTGATACCACATTCATATATGAATGTTATGGAGGGGCAGGTATAATAAACTCACTGCCTACCTCATAACCACTGGGCTACAGCACAGGCCATGCAGGAATCACCAAGGGACAAAGCCACCCTAAAATCTGAATCACCCTAAAATCTGAATCACAGATATAAGACTATGAACTAAATAATACAATTTCTCATTCTCAGTCTTAAACCTGCATCAACTGCATTGCCGAAGGAGAGGTACCCTACACACCAAACGTTCGGCTCAAATAAAAGAAGGCTGCCTGACACACCTGTCCTTATAAGGGGAATGATTGCTAATCAGTCCCAATGGCCCGCCTACTAAAGGCGGTGCCCTCTAGGCCATCACACAGTCTGTAAAGTTCTGAGGCTGTACTTTACCAGAGAACCAAGTAAAGTATGGTGTTTTTAATTAATCGATTAGCGATACCCAGAGGTGAAATAGGCCTACTGACAAGAGAGGGTGCTTGGTGCATTTAGGGACTTTTCAGACCCCATTGGCAACATAATTTCCCAAAAGGGACTAGGGACAAAACTTGCTTGACTTGCCTGACTTTTTCTGATCATTAGGGAAATGTTAATGTGTTGACCAGCAATGCATTTAGCAACAAATTGATAACGAGGCAAGTTGTATTTCACGTTCACCTCCCTCTGCTGAGTGATTGGGTGATTTTTGGCTGGACTGAAACAGCGGGGCCAGCCCTATACACGTGAAATTCAGATGGAGGACAGGAAGTGAAAAGCAGAATGGGCGAGATGGAGGAAAGTTTAGACAATATTACGAGAAAAGGTATAAACAGAAAATCACAACATATGTTGGACATGCACACCCTACAGTGTACAGTCAGATAATCAAGTCAGATAAATCAGAATTCTAGATGCAACATGAGTTGGCTCAGTTCTGGCATCATTGTCTTTTTCAACGTAGCCGAACACAACAATGAATGTTTGGAACATTTTGTTAACGGTAAGACATTTATTTGATAATATCTTAGGAGAGTTACAACAACATTAAAACGCAGAGTTATTATTTGAGGTCTAGTACCATAACGTGTGCTATGGCCGGCTTCATAAACCAGTGAAATAGCCCAAATGTGTTAGCTAAAGCTAACAAGCTAATGACAACAACATTGGGCTTCCGGCCAAAAACAATGTGAATGCATGCAAGTTGCGTGATCAACTTCCACTCTCTGAGAAAACTATCATCCCATCAATCCGACATGCGACAAAGTGGCATTGGTTGGCCGAGTGTTGGAGTTTCCCCATTGGCCAATGTATCCATTTCAAATTAAAAGCCCTCTAGTGACAAGGCTTGTGGCCATGGTCCAAAAAAGAACCACACTGAAACCAAAAACAAACTTAACGTTATTGTATTAATGATAATTAATAATAATTGTGTGTAAAGGTGATTAAAAAACGCCGCAAATAGAAATTAAAAAACGATGTTCATGAACTTAGTTATATTTTACATCCAAACATCTTGTTTTTTGCTGAATTCACCAGAGTAGGAAACTCAGTGAACTTGGTTTGGTTACAATGTGTGTGGCATTTCAATTCACCAATCCAAAATCCCTTCTAGGACTTTTTTCAATGAGAGTCTTTTTTTGGGCCTGTTTTCCCTAAAAAAGTGGCAGTAAAATTCGAAGTCCCACAGACAGGGCACTAGCAACCATAACATTTTCAGGGCGTCTAGATAAGCGAATGTATCCATAAATAATAATCAGTTTGCCTCTTAAACATTTCTTTGGTTTTAATGTCATTAGATGACTCATAATAACCCTGTCAATTTCCTAAGAGGGGTCTGGCTACAGTTCTCCACTTTCAGTGCAGGAAATGACCTCCACCGTCAGTACAGCACCACTCTCAGTACAGGAAGTGACATTAAGTAAGTAAGTAACTTTGCTGCTTTCTTCCATAATCAGACCTGTGTGAATTAATTAGGCTACAATTCAGCATGTTGCCTAACTGACCAAAATTTGATTTTGTAACCTCACTTTATTAGGAGGGGTTGCTGCGCTTGAAGGCAGGATTAGGGATTGCACACCCTGTTTACTTTTCCATATTGAGATTAGACTAACAGAAGTTGATGCAATTGCAACGTCCGCTGAGGAAGTCCCATTCGTGAATATCCACTTGATTCCGGATGATTTTCATTCCCTATAGGTCAGTGGAACTGTCACTCCTGCTGGCCACACCTATCGCTAGTACCATTGGCTACCTCAAAACACCTGGCACATGGTGCCGCCCCAAACATGTTTTACTTTGAGCCACCTAGTCATGAAAACCAAAGTAAAAGTAAAGCTACCAAGACCGGGGGGAGGGGCTTGAAAATACTGAGACTATTAAACGCACCTTTAAATGTGCGGACGTTAACCTAAAAACCTCTCAGTATTTCATGTACTTGCTGCTTTGAGGCAGTGAAAAAGTTGAGAGTAATATATAACATAAGTCATATTTTATTTGTTTCGCAAAACTGTTACATGACATTACAATCTAAACATTGAAAGTGCAATAAGATTAGTACACAGTGCATGCCAAGTTTTGGAATTGTCCATTATCAAGTAAAAATATGAAAAAAATAGGGTACTGATTTTTTCCCCATTGATGTTAAAAATTTTAAATGAAGAAAAAGACAGGGTCAATTCCCTCCAGTGAATTGTTTAACTGTCTAACATCTAATATACATTTTTAATATATACTGAGGCATTTAATTTTCTCCTTCTCTTAGTGTATGTCTTGGCCAGCGTTGCATTCCATCCATTAACACCTGAGAAGATTCAACTGTAAACCACATGCTGTGAGTACACCTAGCTGAATAACAGTCACAATAACAGAACACTTCTCTCCAATGAATGGTGCAGTTGCGTTAGGTTCTGTTTAGACTGTCAGGGGAACCTATTTTGGGTTCTGTCACAGTAGGAGTGTGCCTCCTCTGGGAGGGAATAGCAGGGAGGACCTGGACAGTTCTCAAAGGTTCTCCATTCAGCATGGGCAGGAAGTAGCACAGTGACTGACTTTGGGGCATACTCAGCCTCTGGGACTTGGAGGTCACTGGTGGTGGGAGTCCTAATATTCGTTCCACTGTATGTAGCTGCAGGGACTTAGACTTCTTCACCCCTTTAGAGACTTGATCAGGCGGTAGAGAAACTGCAAAGTCATAAGAGGACATTATTTTATTGTAAATGGTAAATGGACTGCATTTATATAGCGCTTTTCTAGTCTACCGACCCCAAAGCGTTTGTAGTGTTTTGAGCCATTGGCAGTGCGACAAGTACATGGTTTTGCCATACATAGTAGATATCTACGCACCGTTTGAATTTACCTTTTTATTGTAGTGTGAAATGAAAACCTATAAAATCTGAATTATTTCACTTTCACCTTGATATAGTGGAGTGATGTCCTAGTCTTTCTTGTTATGATTAACCACATTGAGGATCCAGCACCCAGTTCAAGGTCTAACCTAGTGAGTTGAGCGCATTGTTTCCTATTTACCTTGATATAGTGACCAGTAAAATCATGGTAAAAACATAAGGCCAATTGGCTGTGGCAGGTAACTGTCAATCAACCAGCCACTTTGGCAGGTGATTTGGGCTGTTCAGATCAGTGTTCGTCACCAACCTTTTTTCCACAAATAAAACGAGACAATAACAAAATTAAAATGAACCTTTGTAAACAAAAAATATGACAAAATGTATTATAATGTTCGTTGACAAATAAAAACAAAACAATCATGTTCAAAAAGGACAAATTGACTAGTGATTTATCAATATATGTTCATCCAATGACGTGCTACTATACACTGCATGCTTATGATTGGTTGACAGGCCTAATGCTGCCGCCTGTTCCGTTACTCTGAGTCTTGAAATAAACTAATGTTCAAACTTGTTGAGAAAAACAAGTTAACTATCCGTAGTTAACAAAGTTAACTATCCGTAGTTAACTTTACCATTACCTTAGACATGGCCCTGCCACTGCCAGTTCTTGGGAGAAAAAAAGAGCCACTTTGGACCAACTTTGCCTACAGTTCAACGGAAAATAAGACAATGCAGCATGTGGGATCAAAATAGGCGGGAAAAACATGACAAACCTCAAGAGGCATTTGAGGCATTCTAACAGTAATCCCTCATACTGTAGCGGTTAGCTAGGTAAACTAAGTGGGTGTAAGCCAAATTAATGTTATCTTATGTCACATTAACAACGACTTGCTTACTCAATGTTTGCTAATGTTAGCAGGAGTGTTCAAGCTACCCTCAATGTTACTTCAGACATAGATTGTGCTGCCACACCTGGACCTAGATAGTGCTAACTCTTACTTGTGTTTAAGTTAACAAGCTAATAACTGGATAATCGGGGTATATTACAAAACAGGATTAAAAATTTTGCCAGATAATGTTAGCTGTGAAAAAGACTTGGGTATACAGTCTCTTGCTGTTGTTGATTTTAATATGTAAAACCAATATTGAATATTAGGCTCATGAATATTCAAGATTCAATACTTTATTGCCATTGCCATTACTGTTCAGTTAAAACAATAAACAATACAATATAAACAAATAAATACTATACAGTATAAACAACAGACAACACATCATCATGTGATCCAGCCATGCATACACTAGTTCAAGGATTCAGAGCGCAACCCAAAAACTACGTTAATTCATTATTACTCGCCGCATAGTCCCTTTTCGCTCCCCTAAGTCTAAAGTTCAAGTTCCTGACGGCCTCTGGGTAAGTGATGTTTCGGAGCCAAGCAGTTTTGCTCTTCATGCTCTGGAACATCAGTGTGAAAAACATTGTGATTATGGCTGTCAAAGTTAACGCATGCGATTAGTGCGATTTTCTTTTTTAAAATAATGCCGTTAATTATGATGATGTAACATCAGCACGTACACACTAGATACATGGAGCAAACACAGATGGATAATTGTGATGGCATTGATTGAAATGTGAATTTGTCTTAATTTTGATTGCAAATTATATTCATTTAATATGCGCTCTGTTTTTTCTACATTAATTTGGTTTAAGTTTAAATATTCTTGATTTTAAGATAAATATTCTTACAAAGTACAAAATGCAATTAATCATGATTAATCACAGCAAATCGTGTGATTAATTAGTTGTTTTTTTTTATCGTTTGACAGCCCTAATTTTGATGTATATGTCTATTGTAATGTCCATGTACTGTTAAAACTGTAGGAGTAGTTACAAGTTAAAAGGTGGGTAGAACATTTTGAAAAACTGCCACTAGTATTTTTTCCCCCTTCTCTGTAACAAACTTCAATTTCGTTATGCATGTACTTGTATATGTCATAATGACAATAAAGATATTCTGATTCTGATTCTGATGATTTACAGACAAACATGAATATATCAAAAACTATAAATGGTATTGCTTGAGAAAATACATTTTTCACTTATAAAAACGGTTTTCTGTGTTACAGGCAACCCTGCCAGGTCAAGCATTTGCTTAACCTTTGGATATGACAGATGTCAGATGTCACAGACTATCAGCGTTAGGTTCACTGAAAACATAATTTCTACCATGAAGAACTGAAATCACACACAAATCTGGAAAACCTAATATACTATCAAAACACAGACATGGCAATGCATTCATACACGGACAATGTGTTTTAAGTGATGTGTGTATTGATTTATGACAATTGTTGATATTATACGGGTTTGTCAATAATCACATTTCAAGATTTAAAGATTATCCTGCTTCTTAAGAAATATGTTACATGAGTGTAAGACGCACGATATGACATTTATTAACTCCGATCAACGATATAAAGAAACTTCAACCAAACAAAGGATTGCTCTGTCTGATGAGATTATTCAAACTGACCAATCAGAGCACTTTTTGACAACTCTGCCTGACCTGGCAACAAAAGCTCAGGAACCCCTCTGATCCTTGGATCTGGAGCACAGAGGACGTTGGCGTGTCCTTGTGTAAAATAAATCTGACTGCATTTGCTCTACATACCAAAAATTCTAGAGCGTAATCCTCTGTAGAGTAGAGAACTTTCCCTGCTGCTGTTAAACACTACATGGCTTCCTGTTCACCAGAATGCCAGCATAGCCAGGAGTCCAACTCGACTGGTAACATTCAGGCAAGAGCTGCCTGAGGCAACAACAGCCAAACATAGGACCAGATCAGCTGGACCTTTGCCAAAAGTACATCACCACTATCCGCAATCTATCTTGATACCTCTTCATTGCAGCTTGCCTGCTCAGCGCTGGAAGCCTGTACACAGTAACAGTATCAGAGTTCACTCATTCTATTTTACATACTCCCGGCATTGACACTAATTGTTGGACCACTGTTAAGGTAATGCTAAATTGAAACCTCATGCTTAACTTCAAATCATTCATCATCTATTCATTGATTCCTGTTGGACCATCGTTACCACTATGACGTCCGTGTTCCCTTATTGTGTGTTATTGTAAAACGATACCCATATCTTGCTTAGATAGTAATAAATGCTCTATTTTTGATATTAAGAGTTGAGTCGCATGAGACATGGAAGATCTGCCCAAAGTCAATAATTCATATCTTCGTATCATACTATTGAGACTAATTCATTTTTTGTAATTTCTTCATATTGATATTAATATAAATGTATTATGATCCAGTCACACTGATGAGTGTCTGGCTCACCCCAGATTGGTGCCCCAAATTGATAATTTTATATTATCTGTATGATTATTAATCATAATCATATTTTCACAGTTAGTTATTATTGATTAACAATTCTATGTAAGTGGTGTCTCTCCAACACAGAATTGGTCTTCCATTTTTCCACCAACCGTAGTCTACTGTAGCGTTGTAAAGAAAAGACAAAATGGCTGTCATATGCATTGAGTGTCTATGGGTCTATTGTTGTTGTATGTCTTTTTATATGGACCCTGAGTCTGAAATAAAGTTTTGATTGATTGATTGATGTTGATTGATTGATTGATTGATTGATTGATTGAGTGACCAGACTTTAGGTTGCTGTTGGCCTCTTGATGGATTCTCTGATGAGCTGTCTTGCACAGCCATCTATCTTGGAGGGTCTATCTAGACACGACATGATCTAGACAAGGTCCCAATGGTGCCATATTTCCTCATGTACCTGTTTTCATTTCAACAAGGTTGTGTATACCTTTGATATCAGCTTCTATCATATGTAGACATATACCTTAAGACCTTGTAAGTTCTTTTCACACTCAGATGTACTGGCAAAACCGGTCATGTTTCGGAGCAACAAGACCAGGATAAAATATTTGAACCATGTAAAAGTAATGCAGGAAATGAAGGACTTACATCGATGGGTACAGTGGTCACGAATGGGAGCCAAGCAGTTCCGTGTTAAAGCAGTTTCCCTCATCTTCACCCTGTCCAGAGGCAGCGGGTGTGTAGTCACATCTGTAATTTAAAATGGTAGCCATTATTCAGAAGCAGGAAATGCAAGGTGTCACGAAAAGCCTGCGATATAATGTACTGAAATTTTATTACATAATTCCACTATAGAGAAGAAATGCATTTGGGACTCAGCAGCGCAACAGAGTAACTTCCTTTTGCCAGGATGTGGCTTCACTGCTGCTCTTACACAGACACACCCTTTAATCCATTTTCTAATCAAATTATCAATTTTAAGATAGCAGGAAGTTAAAACAACCTACCTTGTTCATTTTTCTGGATGGTTGGAACGAGGTTTGGGCAGAACCCCTCCAAAGGGCCTACATCATGTTTGTCCAACAGACTATGTGTATGTGATGAAATCCAGGATCTGTTGGTTAAAAGTGACTGGTTGGATTCAGCCTTCCAGACGTTACTGACTAGTGCCCGCCCTTGGAGCTGACTGTCAAACAAGTCATGCTCACTCTTGCTCTTCAAAGATCGATGAGCAAAGTGATTCAGCGGTGGCCCTGTTGCATCACGTTCCTGCACAGCATTCTGGGAGCCAGCCAACAAAGAGTTGCCAAGAGTAATAGGTGGAAGACTTTGCGTCCGTACTGAAGGCAGTGCCTTAAAGTCCTTTTCACACTGATGATCAAGAAACTGGGGCTTCTGCAATTCAGTCAGATGCATCTTAGTCTTAAGGCCTTCCTCCCCCTTCTCCTTGACTGAAGAGGAGATGGAGGTGGCATCCATGATGCAGTCAAACATGGTAATGATATCATCCACCTCCGATGTCTCCTCTGTTAGTTGCCCATCACAGCTCAGCTCTCTCTTGCAGTCCTTGGTGTGCTCCTTCTTCCTCTTGCAGGAAAAGATCTGGTTCAGCATGCGGAACTTGCCCTCCTTCTTCTCCACCTGGCCGCTGCCCTGGGAAGGTAGCTGTCCGATCGCGACCGACCTGTGAAGACCAACCGCACATTAGGGCGACATCTTATTTACAGCTCGCTAATTCGCTTCAAAGTCACAGTTGGCTCATCCCTTGTAAAAGCGAGCTGTATCTTTCCAATAACATAACAAACCCTGTTAAACTGCCAACAGAATTACAGTCGATGCCCGAAGGAATATGTTAAAAACACCACGTCAAGGCTTACCTAGAAAGAGGTCCAGATCTGAACCTGTCGTTTACAAAACGTGTAACCCAGAGACACAAATAATGGAGGTTCCACTTCACAAAAACCCCAAAACTGGATTTGTTGACTTACCTGTTAACGGCTGAAAGTAGTTTTATGCAGGCGGTGTGACCGCAATACATTGCATATGTGAGTGGTGTGTTTTCGTTGATATCCCTGGGACCAGACTCTACACCGAGCTGCAGTAACGCTTGGACACAGTCCTCCTTTCCTGCTGCTGACGCCCAATGGAGAGGAGTCCTATAGCAAGGATGGAGAGAATTGTCTAAAAGAGAC
Source organism: Polymixia japonica (assembly GCA_900302305.1). Lineage (NCBI taxonomy): Eukaryota > Metazoa > Chordata > Actinopteri > Polymixiiformes > Polymixiidae > Polymixia > Polymixia japonica. The sequence goes on from OMKK01085530.1 coordinate 11,994, forward strand.
AGATATTTTGAAGGTATATTGAAGGAGTCAGACTACATCTATTTTCGTAACAGAATTATTACACTAACACCGTCAATTTGTCATATGTTGAGCTACGGTCATTGTTTGCAAAGTTGTACAGATGTCTTCTTTCAAAACAATATCCCCATTCTGAAAACGGTGTGTGCATCAAGATGAATAACTATCCGAAGAAATCTCTCGTGTTCACGAGAACAACGGCAAGCTAACTAGGGAAAGTATCTTTTATTTACCTTTCATCCACATCCAGGGCTTGCAGGTTTGTCTCGCTGAACCGCGCCAACTCCAGGATGATGTCACTATAACCACCTGCCGCAGCGATGTGAACACAAGTCTTTCCATTTTCGTCATCGTAGTTGATCACAGAGGAGCCCAGGGGGTGGGCCAGGATGAGAGAACACATGTACCTGCTCCCACTCTGTTGAAAGATAGATAAACATACTGTACAAAAATGAAAGATGCATATCAATATGTTTGCTAATTGACATATTTCCAACATAATATTAATAGAAATATTCATAAATATGAAGACTATCTACTTCTCTTCTCTAATTTACATAGCTGCACGTAGTCTAGGGTTGGGTGAGGGAGCAGAACATTAAACAAAATAGCATTATAGTCCGACACACAAATGTCCCTTATCTGAACACCATATATGGTCTATAGTTAAAACAAATGACAACACCAAATCTAAAGTATGACCCTTAATATGTGTTGGTCCATGTTCTTCAGAAAGACCAAAGGTTAAACGAGATCAGAAAATCAGACAAGAATATCAGATAAGAATCTTATCATATTTGGGATAAAATAAAACAATTCTCCAAATCCGTTATTCAGCTTGTCTATACATTTAAAAAAATGTAAAAAATTTAAATAAATTTGTAAACAGAGCAAAGCATTTATTAAAAAAAAAAAAAATAGCTGTAAACTAAATTACATGACTGTACTATGATAAAACATATCAATCCTGGTGTTAATATTGACATTGACACCAAATTTAGAAAAATTAGCATCTCATGGGTTGAAAATGGCTCAACACACCATCTGCTGTTTTAAATCAGCCTGAGCCTTGTAAGGCCAATGCTGACAGAGTTGACCGTCTCGGGACTATTCACACATCCACGCACCTCCTGTCAGCCCCTTGCCCACATTTTAGCATTTTTCAAAATGATGCAGTGGGTGGAGTTAGGCTCAGACCTGGGGGGGTGTAGTTACACTTTAAATTACGTGAATTGGTTGCTTGGAACATTTCAAATCTAACCTACAACCAGTTCATGGAAGCTTTTACATTTGCTGTTCTCAACACCTGATGTCAGGTAAAAATCCTCAGGTACACAGGAAGTGATGTTTCACATTTCCAGCAGTATTTCTTTTTTTTAATAAATTAGTAGTACTAGTTAGCGAGCGTGACCAGTGAGAGCTACCATGGTTGAACATACAAACAAAAGACCTACTCAAACATCATCAACAGAAAATCTGAGAAAAGAGAGAGATTAATCGCTTAGAGGAAGGTCAACATGTTCAAAAGGAAAGTGACCGTTTTTGATCCAAATCCAGAGTCAATATTGGCCTTGCCTTTCTGAGATGGGAAGCATATTACCGTCTCTGTAGACATGGTTGCGGTACCGGCATTGTGTTCCTTTATCTGCAATTATTTTGCTGAACAGTCCATGTTTGTTTGAAGGTTTGTCAGGAGCTGTTAGTCCACTGACCAAAGCAAAAAACACGAGGATCTTGTGGATTACCACTTTAAAAGCTCTGATTTATCAATATCTTATACTTATTTTTGAAATTGGGAGGATCTAACTATAGTAATGACAATAAACATTTCTCCTTAGAGAAATTTCTGATATTGGTAACTCTTGTTAGCCATCAGTTAGCCATGTTAGATCTGAATGTGGTCTGAATATGAATGTGGTCTACTACTGTGCCCCACTAGCTGATGCTACATCTTTGCAGGCTATTCTTAGCAGTCGCAAGGGGATATTTAGGCTAGACGTTAAAATCTCAGTCTGAAAAACCCTAATGAAGATAAGACTCTGGCATAAGAAAGAGCTTATGGTGTTTGCATTTTTGTGCTGAAAGAGGATTTAGAACCATTAATTTCACATTTCGAGGAAATGTTTTTAATAAAAAGAATAATATCTTAGTAAATCAGGCCTACAGTGCAATTGTTTAGTTTCAGAACGTTTGGATTATGCTGCACAAGCAGTTTGGAGCAATTGTACGTCACCTTGAAGATAGTTAAAGTCACTTCCAACACCCATCTAGTCTGGTGATTCAAACTGGCAACCCGCCAATCACAAGCTGGCTTCTCTAACCACCAGCGCGTCGTTCTACCTGCAATTCTACCTGCACTGCCCAATGGAGGGCTGTCTTGAAGTCCTTGTCGACCAGCGTGGGATCTGCCCCCTTCTGCAGGAGGGCCTGCACGTGCTCGGGACGGTTATGGAAGGACGCCCAATGAAGAGCGGTCATACCCTAGCAGAAAGCACAATGGAGTAGATTATACGCTATAGACAGGATCCTATACCGTGTCTCTCCTCACCTCCTGCCGCCTGAAAAAAATCCCTTTCCAAACATACAGTATGAAAACAACGGGAACTCTCTGATAGGAAAACAAGGAGCTGTCTGTCAGAAAACCGACCACACACGCGACACTAAAATAAGAATTGTAAATTTATACGGGATGCCATTTTTGATCGGAAGACTCTGTAGAGAAGATTTAGAAGGATGCAGAGGGAGAGATTACAGTCACTCGTAGAGGTAACAGTCACTATTCTCTTTGCTTTGTCGCCCACAGAGTCTCCTTCATATGTCGCGTGTTCATTCTGTCTGCCAATCACTACCTTTATCCTTGTGTATTATGGATGACTTAAGTATTATTGTTCAGCACCTCCTACCTCATTGTCTTGGTGATTTATTTCACATGCCGTGGATTGCTGCAACAGGACTACCATCAATCTGTGAATCATAAAAAAAGGGTTACACTTATGTCTGTGCTGTTGAGGACAGTGACGTCCAGCATATACACACTGCTACTGTACATCCAACAAAACTAGCTAACAGTTTCACTAACATAATTTCATCATGCGTGGCTTTAGCTACACTATAAATTCACAGCGCCTGTCGACAGAACTGTGCCAGATGACCACTGAGAACCAGGAAATTAGACTTAGAGTTTCACCTATTACATCAGCCAGAGCTATCTGGCGAAACACAAGGCTGATAAGGAACTAGTTTCATTGTGTCTTCTCCTTCAAACAACTCACACATCTTCCAGGGAAGAGTTAGGTGGGGAGATGTATAGTAGAAAATATAGAATTAAAGACACAGAGAAATGGAAAAACATTGGAGGAGGTGAGAGAGAGAGAGAGAGAGAGAGAGAGAGACTACGGTAGAGCTAGGCGGTGCTGCCTCAGTGTATTGTGAAAAGGTCTGTGGTCACTATAGGGACTGCACACATACTCACACTTTCACTTCCATAAACAGTCCAGATTTCCTGTCAGTGTGCACGAGCATCACACTGGTCATGTTGTACCTTCCAGTCTGGTTTGATACTCATCAATTAAACATTTTGCACTATGCTTATCAATATTCAAAATGGGTAGTTTAACATGTGGCAAATTAGGTCTCAAAGGATATCGCTTCCTTTGCAACTGTGACTGCAGCCATATGAAATATGATAAATTATGCTTTTTGAGCGGGGAGGTTTGCGAGGACCCTTACTTGAGGTCAATCTCAGCTGTGGCAGCGTGAAGGGGAAGCCGCCCGTTCTTATCAGGGATGTTCTGCTTGGCTCCATTGCGCAATAGACACACACAGCCTTCCAGCCAGCCCTTAGAAAGACAAACACAAAACAAGACTGGAAAGGGCATTTATGATTCCACTGTATTATGGTGCCAGGAACCAAGGGGGCATTAACTAGCCTTTTAAAAACTCATTTGCAATGTCGATATGGAGATTCATTCGCTGCCTTGGATATACAAAATGTTCTGCCAGCAACAAATGTACAATATTATTAAAAATGGTGCACTTCTCTGATCTTGTTTTTTTTTCTTAATCCAGAACCACTTAGCTGGTCTTTAGTTTAAAGCTAAATGAGAATCAGAAGATTTAGTTCACAAGCTATGAACCCCTTTATGTGAGATGGTTATGTTTAAGAATTATTGAACTAGGGATGACTGATGGATCAAAAACCAATAGCAATATTGAAACTGATATCAGCAGTGAAATAAGGAAAAGTTAGCAAAATTACAAAATCAATATCAGTATATATAAACGTTTATTGTTTCTTCACATTAGTCACTGAAACTTTGCAAGAATAAGAATTCCCTCACCAGGTATGTTGCGAGAGACAGAGATGTTCTACCACATGCGTCCTGGGTGTTGATGGAAGCTCCCATCTTCAACAGCAGTTTGACAGTGTCCACCTGCCTCCCAGACACCGCATGCATCAGAGGGGTAGAGCCTGGAACAATGTGCAGGATAGATCCCTATTAAAATACATTGTTTATCTGCCAGATAAGCTAGAATTCCTCTTGATTACTGAAAACCTGACTCAGTCTGGTTGACTATACCTTTAAAGGGTAGGCAATTTATTTTAGAAGCATTTTTGTTATATTTGTGGAAAATTATTGTTACATGCCGACAGCAATCAATAAATCAAATCAATAAATCTGACAATAGAAAACAATACATTGTTTGTGGCTGTCGCAGGCCTGTAATAAGCCCGTCCAATCACTTAATTCGGCTCGCATGACTGGATGGCCTACCTGCCTGTCAACTCTGAGCTCCTCCCCTACGCTCTCTGTCGTCCTCCAGCAGTAGTCAGGCAGTGGGCGGTCATGTGTTTTGGGGGAGTGGCTTTGGAAGGAGGATCTTTTCAGTTGGATACTTTCAAAATCTAGCTTACTCTTGCTGGTTTCTCCAAAGTTGCCTACCCAAGCTTTAATTGAAGCTTGTTCCACAAATTTCTCTCACGTTCACCAAGGTTATCTGGGCATGGTGGTGGTATCACAGTTATTTACTCTAATTGAATTTAAATGTTCCCCTATTTCCCTAGGCAGCTTTGCCACTTCAGAGTGCCTTAGCTTATTAATAAATTCCAAGTCCCTTTGCTCTGTATATTGCTCAGACCCCCTAAGATATGTACAAATTGTATTAAGGAGTGTTTGGAACTCGTGTCTTTCATTATGTCCTCCTATAATAGTGAGATAGAGTACTTATAGAGCTCAGGTAGTTGACGTCACATAATCCCGGAATTCCACAGTCGAAATCAAAACACTGCCACATTGGCAGTAAAGTAAATTGCTTCATCCGTTCAGGCTGTTTCTGTACTCATGAAAAGCACCAGGAGGCATTATAAGGGTCAGTAATGTTAATCTATCAAGTTTCGCAATATAGCGTTCAATGTCCTTGGAATTAAAGTGAGCAGTGAACTCTGACGGCTTGAAATCAACGCTGGCGCCATTAATTTTTGCTCCCGCTTTTCCTGCCAACATGGCGGCGTAAACAAAACGAGTCATGTGACACACCTCTATTACACAAGACCCCGTGGCACAACGTGAAGCAGAGTATTCATGATATACAATACTCCACAACATTCATGATATACCACGGGTTATCATGCCATATCGCTTTTATGAAATGGTTACTACATATATACTGTAGTAAGGATTCACAAAATAATGACACAACTATAAAATAAAAAAATGTTTTATTGATGGTATGGGGCATCATTCCACTGAATTAATTTGATTACTAAGCAACGGTTAATTTGATAGTAGTTTGTAACTAACCTAGCGTCGTGGATTGAATCAGTTATAATGTTTGTGTTGAAAACACACTAATATTAAAACGGACATTCTATTGAGCTGTAAGTATATCATGAATATTGGCATGGTAGAACCAATCAGCATCCAGTATTGAAACAACCTGTTTTTATAAACTTGGATATTTTAATACTAGGGGGTACCTATGAGCTTGAAAACTAGTGGAGACAGGAGGTACTGCAGCCAGAGGTACTGGACCGGCACCATCCGGTAAAATTCTCCATAGACTTCCATTCAAGTTTTACAATTTTTTCTCCTCCAATAATTATTTTTCAGATGTCAGACTTGGCTCGATGTGTTCTTTTTATTGTGCAAACATTTTTTCTGGAGACCGATTATTATATCAGATCGATGGAAAGTTTTATTTTCATGATACATCATGATCAAGCGCCATTAACAGTGCTGTTCTGCACGAGCTGCAGCCTGATATCTTCAGCAATCAACTCTGTTTATCACATATACACAGAATAATAAGTCTACTGAATTCTACAATCAGTTAATATGTGCAACACCTTTAGATTATATAAATTACTAGCGCTCCCACCATCGCAGTTGTGACGTATATAACAGGTTACGATGTCAAACTG
>OMKK01085533.1:0-18823 GCA_900302305.1 Polymixia japonica
TGTGTATATGTGAGAGCATGTGTGTATATGTGAGAGCATGTGTGTATATGTGAGAGCATGTGTGTATGTGTGAGAGCATGTGTGTATATGTGAGAGCATGTGTGTATGTGTGAGAGCATGTGTGTATATGTGAGAGCATGTGTGTATGTGTGAGAGCATGTGTGTATATGTGAGAGCATGTGTGTATGTGTGAGAGCATGTGTGTATATGTGAGAGCATGTGTGTATGTGTGAGAGCATGTGTGTATATGTGAGAGCATGTGTGTATATGTGAGAGCATGTGTGTATGTGTGAGAGCATGTGTGTATATGTGAGAGCATGTGTGTATGTGTGAGAGCATGTGTGTATGTGTGAGAGCATGTGTGTATGTGTGAGAGCATGTGTGTATGTGTGAGAGCACATATGCACATTTGACAGAAATGGTGGTTTAGACTCACTGGACTTGCTGAAGCCTGAGATGCACTCCTCCAGAAACTCCAGCGTCAGATGGGGCTCGTTGGCAGCCAGTGTCTTGCTGATGGACACTATGAAGAGTGTGTTGTTGGCTGGGATGCACAGGCCTGACGTCTCCAACAATTGGCCCTCAATCTTCAAGTTGAAGGTGCAGGTCAAAGCACACAGAAGGTTGTATGCTGCAGACCTGTGGGGTACACAAAATAGTTCAGGGTTAGGATTTTCATGAGAAAGAGCCCCAGATTTATTTGCCTTTGGTGAGACATCTTTTCTCTCTTTTTCTCTTATTTACCACAACATATAGAGAATGGTAAATCAAACGGGTTCAATTGATGACTGAAACTTCAAGTGAACTGAGTTGGCATCTGTTACCAACAATGACTATCCATTATGATGGAAACGCTGTCAAACAGTGGCTACCTTTACATGCACACATTGCATCCATTACTGTGAATGATCAGATTAAGGTTATAGTTCAATTGAAGCGTTTACATGGTTTGAAGTAACGCAGTTTCCTTCAATAAGCTGGGTTTACATGGAGTCAGGTTAGTTAGTTTACTCAGAAGTGATGCCATGAGATCTAGTCTGTGGTCATCTTCATATCAGATGAAAAAGGTCAAAAAAGTCAGATCACATTGATATGCTTACTGATGCAAATGGTATTATTCATACAGTAGCATTAGCTTACAACAGAAGACGCTGTAATAACCTCATGTAGCATGTTGTGGTCATGATGTCATTTGTATAAACAGCCACTGATTGCGGGTCAACTTCATTTGTAACCTTTGCAACACAAAAACTTAATGAAATCAGGCTAAGGTGTATATATGATCAAATAAATCAAAAGATTGAGCAGATATATACAGTATGTGCGTTAACTGGGTTATGTTTAGCCCAATTATGACCTTATTTAGATCAAGATAACCAGACTAACATGACAGTTGCAATAGTCAGTATTGCCCTAATTGGGTTATGATGAGATTTTTACTGTGCATGTAGCTGTACCCAAAGCCAGTATTACATTATAAACATTGCAAAAGGTTTGCATACTTAAAACGTTGCGCTGCTACACTAAGGGCCCATCCCTCCCAATTGTACCACTGCATAGAATGATAAAAAAAAAACAATTTAAATGGCCATGCCTTAATCTAATGGGTAATTCTGACATTACATTTTTAATTTTTTATTTAATTTTTGAATGAACACTTATATCTTCTATTATATCCAACGACACCATTTCTGTAAGATTGCATTTTCCATAGTGCACAGTTCCTCTAAAAGGCTCTGTAGGCCTCACCTGAGGCTGGGGTCAGAACTGCCCAGATTGAGTAGGGCAATATTGAGCAGGGTGCCAGGAACGTCTTTGGGTCTGATCTTTGTGTGCTGGGGGATGGAGTCGGGCTGCGACAGCTCCCAACGTGTGCGGATGTGGATGATGGACTGGACAATAGCGTCACACTCCTGGTGCATGAAGGTGAGCGGTGTGCCCTGGTTGGCCATGGTGAGGGTGAACTGACTCTCATCCACCAGGCAGATCTCCTCAATCTCTGAGGCATAGTAGACATCATTGAGGAAGACAGGTTGGCCCAGGACACGAGTCCGTTCCGCCGAAGTCACCTGCACCGCTGTAGAGCCCACCTGACAGGGAAAAAAAGAGACATTGTTTTGGCCAATACAATACTAACCAGAATCTCTTTATTGCCATATACCATCAAGTGAACAAACTTACCAACTTGCCTTTGCTAAACCAATACTTCTGTCTAACCATTCCGTGCAAGATAATTTTAAACCAGAATGTGTCAACTGAGGACAAATATTTAAAAACTCCACAATCAAACACCGAACCTGCAAGGGCTGCATCCTTACCTTAATTGAGACCTTGGTGTCTTTGTGGGCCAGTTTAAGAGCATTGTGGAACACTTTGAGATCTTCCTCCAGGGCCAGTGTGGCCGCGGGAAGCTTCTGCTGGTCAGGCTCGATGTGTTCAGCCAGCCTGGACGGTGAGTCAATGAACTGGAGCCTCTTGCTGCCCTTCAGACCCGTCAGTAGCCTCTCGTGATACTTGGTGTACTCTCTCACCCAGGTGTTGCAGTTATATACGTAGACGGCTGCCACGTTCTCATAGGCAAAGCCTGGAAAGACCACAAACCACTTGGAGAGGAAGTCTGTCTTGAAGCGATTGCTGGGCCCCACATGTGTCAGATCCACCACAATCTCGTAGGGCTTGGCATAATAGGGTTTGAGGGTGAGGAGGACGTGGTAGATGAGAAGGTCACCGTTGATTTGGCCCGTTTTGAACCTACAGAATAAGGAAGGCAGGATAAAGTCAGGGGGTCAGTCAAATTATACAGCTGCAAGACCTACCCAGACATTGTATGGTGCCTGGCACACCTAAAAGTCTGTTTAAAACCCCTTCACTGCAAAACACAAAAGTCAAAAAATCAAATCATAAAATAAAGACCCTGATGACCTTTCTCAGGCTGCATATCACTGAAGACAAGGCAAATGTATTTGTATAAAACATGTCAACAACAAGGAAATTCAAACTGCTTTACATAAAACATTAAAAGTATTAAGACAAAGTGCAAAAGAAACACATTATGAAAGGACATTATTAAAGAGTTGAAAATAAAACCCACTTGATAAAAATAAGATAAAAATAAAGATGAAAATAGAATACATAGAAGTAATGGAAGAAGTAATAAAAGTTACTGTGCAAGAAATGAATCAAAAGCTGCAAATTTGGTTCAGTAAAAGGCAGCAACAGAAAAGTCTTCAGTCTTGATTTAAAAGAACCGAGCTGCAGCAGACCTGCAGTTTGTTGGGAGTTTGTTCCAGATATGTGGAAAATAAAAACTGAACGCTGCTTCTCCATGTTTAGTTTAGACTCTGGGGACAGAAAGCAGACGTGTCCCAGACGACCTGAGAGGTCTGGATGCTTCATAACGTGGCAGAAGATCAGAAATATATTCTGGCCCTAAACCATTCAGTGCTTTATAAACCAACAGTAGTACTTTGAAATCAATTCTTTGACAGACAGGAAGTCAGTGTAAAGATCTGAGAGCTGGACTGATATGATCCACTTTCTTGGTCTTATTATTTTATTATTGTAGGGAGACCTGTAAAGACACCGTTACAGTAGTCCAGTCTACTGAAGATAAATGCATGGACAAGTTTTTCCAAATCCTGCTGAGACATAAATCCTTTCATTCTTAATATATTTGTAAGGTGATAGCAGGTTGACTTTGTAGTTAATTTAGTTAGTATTTAGTTTAATGTGGTTGTTGAAATTTAGGTCCGAGTCCATGACCACCAAGATTTCTGGCTTGGTTTGTTGTTTTCAGTGTTGGGCAGTAGCGTCTCTACAAGCAGTGATGTTACTAGTTTAACTACATTTCTCAGTAGCGTGGCTATTTTCTGAATCAAACGGCTTTTCAGTAGTGAAGCTCTTTTATTGATCAAGTAGTGCGGTAGCGTCCACGCAAGATACATTTTCTCAAGTGTTTCTGAAGCTCAAGTTCAGCGGAGTTTTCTGCTGCGGTCTGAAATAAAACTGCTAAGGATCAGTACGTGAAGCCACCGCCATACACGGACCTGTATGTGTAGCCGACAGAAGCACTTCCGTATGACGGCGACGTCACGACTTGTCTGCTGCAGGGGAATACAGACACGCAAGCTTGAGTTTACTTGATGGAAAGATGGCGTTGGGTGAGGACAGAGAGGAATTGATCTCGAGGGAGTCGCTGTGGCCGGACCTCAAGAAATACGTGAGTTTAAGTGAAACAGCAGAGAAAAAGTATGTGTTCAGGTTACTGAGTTTTGAGTTAACCAGCAAATGTGCCCAAGTCTAAATTGAGCATACCCATGCAAACACACACACACACACACATACAAACAGATGAAAATACACACACTCTCGACACCTGCTTTTTGTTATTATGTGGAGCATGTTTTTTTTTGTTTGTTTGTTTTTGTTGCCAAATTAGTTTTGGAGCAGTGAGAGCAGAGAGCACAGCTTATTGTTTAATAAACAATTGAACTGAACATTTTTGCCTGCCTATGTGTTTGACAGTTTTATTGATCATTGAGATAGCATTGACTTGGAATGAAGTTGGTTCAATGTAAAAAAGCTTTGATGTAGTAAACTACTTTTGCCACGTTGCTGTAACTTAGCTTGCTGGTCTGTGTGACTGTAGAGTAACTGGTAGCTTAGCTCACTACACTTTCCAAGTAGGCTGCCCAACATTGGTGGTTTTTAACATTACCGACTGAAGCTGAGCTCTGACTTTTAGTCGTTCTTCCTTGGCTCCAAAAACAATTACTTCAGTTTTGTCTTTGTTTAATTGGAGAAGACATCCAATCGTTGACTTGCTCAATACACTTACTCAGTGATTGTATTGGACCAGTCCCCTGGTGATGTGGTTACGTAAATTTGTGTGTCGTCTGTATAATTACATATTTTGTTGTTTTCCATAATCTGAGCCAGTGGGAGCATGTAGATGTTGAACAGAAGAGGCCCCAGAATGGAGCCTTGGGGAACTCCGCATGTCATTTTTTCCACTCAGATGTGTGATTACCTAGAGACACAAAGTAGTCCCTGTCCTTTAAAGCTAGAGTGCAGAACTTCGACCCCTTCTGGCAGTCAGAGTAATTACAGCTTTTTTTTCTTCCTGAGGTTATTCCACCATACTCCTAGCTGCTGCAGCCTACTCCGTTGCTACGGTCACTACTGTTGCTCCCACACACCAGACACAAGATTTAAAAACTCTGGTAACGTGAAATACAGAGAGATTTCACAGATTTTTCAGAAAGTCTCACCCAGTTTTCCAGTGGGTCTAGTTATGTGGTTGACCGTGTCAAATGCAGCACTGAGATCCAATAATACCAAGACTAAAATTCTGCCACTGTATGTGTTTAGATGGATGTCAGTGAAGACCTTAACAAGAGCAGTCTCACTGCTGTGGTGTGGTCGAAATCCTGACTGGAAGACACCAAAACAGTTGTGTAGGACCAAAACCTTGTTCAGCTGTTGAAGGAGTTTCTGAGAAACTAAATTGAACACAACATATGCACATGTCTTATTGTCTTCCTTTTCTTGCAGGATCTGGTTATTGTCTGTGGTGCCAACGTAGAGGCCCAAAACAACCTGGCCAAAAACAGCCCCAGAGAGGGGACAGGAAGTGTGTGTTCATAGCATCTCAAGAGCAACGCCGGCTATAGAAGGTGTCTCCTCTCTCTCTGCTCACAATTTCTCGATATATTTTACTCCACCGAGAACCAAGACATTAAAGGTAAGTGCTGCCAAGGCTTACTACTCTTTTTCTGATGCAATGGGAAGTTAAATTCAAATGTTCTAATAACTATGAAATCTTGAAACCAAAACGTGGCAAATACATTTGTAAAATCAAGTTGAATATTTCTGGCATGAACTGTTCACAAACAAATGTAAGACAATATGTAACACCAAACTCTTGTTTTTGAGTTACAGCAGTTCCAAAAGGTTCAGGAGAGAACACCAGGTACACAAGTACATTAAAGTTCACTTAGCGGCAGGTTGAGGTTCTTTAATTACAACCAAGTTCTGGTGTGCTGCTTGACAGTGAAAATAAGACTTATCTAGGTTAATTAACATGGAAATTAGGTAAGCACACAGTTTTGAATACAACTCCCCTGAGTTGCTGTAAGATTAAATGATTCCAGCTTTCCCTGCAGCAGACAATGAAGAAATTGATTAACCCATAAAAACAACTATTAGATACATTTCATTATTGGATTCATAAAAATCTCCAATGTTGCTAGCATGAATACTACTTTGATTTCTTTCTTTATTTCAGAGCACAATGGAAAGTTCTGGAATGTCTCTGTGCCTGTTCTTCCTGGTCAACCATCTGCCATTGTATTTTACCACTGGAGACCACCTCAATGAGTCTGATCTCACTCACACTATCCCAACAGACCCATTTGATGTCCCTAATAATGTCACTGGTGCCGACTGCCTGATTGACACACAAATGGGGCTAATTGCTGTAGCCTCAGCCGGGGGGCTAATTGTCTGCTTGCTGGTCTCTACCCTGATACTGGCGTGCCAGGTATGCTACCTACAACGACGGGTCTGCCCTCTCCGTCCCTCCCGCAGCAATATGGACTTGGTGAGTCACACAGGCTACTGGGGCACCGAGCGACCTGAGGTGGGAGGGCTGGTGGGGCCATGCGACGCTAGCGTCATGCTTGAGGAGGTGAGAGCAGACACAGAGATGGCAGATGAGAAGGGGGCGGCGGTGATGCAAGAAAGGGAGGAAAAGGTTGAGACGGGGCTGGAGGAAGGTGCCAAAGCAATAGCATTTGATGCTGAAGAAATGGCTGATCAGATGCAGAGCTCCAGCTCCAAGGACTCCTGTCTGGATGTTCCCAGGAATCTAGAGGACATGCCTCTGGTGGTGTGAGGTGATAACACCACTCCACTAAACTCCAGCCTCAGAAAGATAAAAAGCCAAGAGCTAAACTACATTCAAGACATCAACAGCAATCATGCAAGTTCAGCTCTAGTGTTGCGGCGAAACTCAAGACCACAACATATTATTTTCTAAAATACTTAACATGAAACCAATTAAGTTTTTTTTTCTTCATTTAGCATATTCAATTAGGTTGTTTTTAATTCATTTTAGCTAAAATAATTAATTTAAAATCCTAGCAAAATGAGTATCTGATGTATGGTGCTGTCAGTGAGAACGTTTTGCATAATTCTATATTAAAATAAATGCTCATTTTTAGATACAGGGATAAATTGATTGGGGTAAAAGAAGTTAATTAATTAAGTGTGATAAGAGCATTGCTCTGCCACCTGCAAAACTGAATTGTCCTTACTGCTAGTTTTCAGAATCTTTGACCGGGAGGGTGACTCATCTTAGAGGTTCTATTTTTGCCAACTTATCATCACAGTTATTGAAAGTTTTAGTTTAAAAATGTGGAACCCCAAGGTAGATGCACATTTTTGATGATGCCACAGACATACATGGAAAGTGAGAAATGTTTTGTTTTTTATAAATTATGTACAAACCTTTAAACATTTAAAAAGTGAATAAGATATATTCTATGTTCTTCTTTACCATATCAAGACAGTATGACTGCTTGATTTTGGTTCTTTTGTTTGCTTTCCAAAATAACAGATACATTAACGTATGAATCAGCGATGACAAAAATGCAGAAAAAAAAAAAATATTGTCAAAACTCTAAAGCATGATCTAAAGTGACCTGATCATGATCTAAAGTGATGCTGAATTTTTTTGCCAGGAACCTTGTGTGTTGCCAATTGTAGACTTTGAAAGCTATCTTCCAACATTGGGCAAAGAGCTGAAAAGCTAAACAGCCTGCCAAGAGTCCTTGTAATATTAATGAATCTCTTTTGACCTTAGCATGAGTCGTCGGAGCCATCTCAGATCTCGTAACTCTACTGCAGACTGTCTGTTCTAACTGCACTTCTTTAAATCTCCTGTATATGAAAGAACCTATTTAAATTCCCTGTTCTAAATAAATGACTGTTTTGCAAAGTGTGAATGGTTCTCTTGTTTCAGATCAATGCTAGTCAACAGTTGACGCTATTGAAGCAAGAAGCAAGAAATGGATGCTATTTTCTTGTTTGCTCGCAATATTAAACTAATGACATGGATGCCCTGTTACAGGATAAGTTCAGATAAAGACATTTTAATAAGTGGCTATTAGACTTTTATGTTGATCTGAAGATATTTCACTTAATTAGTAACACCTACAAGGTAAAACCTACAATTATCTAAACTTGACTAACAACCATGAGAATGTCAAAAACAAATTCTATGTTTTTCCATTTCAATTAATTGCTTTGGTCATCACTGACAACTTAAAAAGATTAGCAAATTCTGCATTTTACATAGAAACACAATGTTGTTTAAAACAAACATCACAACCACTATAAGTGGAGCTATTTTCATGTAATTCATTAATTCAATAATTTTTTGGAACATTCTACATTTTTATGTTTGCTGAAACTCGAAAGCTGAGACAATATATTATTTGTCTATTTACTTTTAATCAATTTTCCCTCTAAACTAACACATGGTTAATCCCACAAACATTACAGCAGCAATTTCTGCCATTTCACATACAACAAAGGTGCTCACGAATCCTTCCATAGAGATGTAATAGTACACACTGTATATTTTACAACAAAGGAGTCCGAAAATAGCAATCTGATGTGGGTAGAACAAATTCTCAGACGTAAGATGCTTGTTGAAGTAGCAAATGACTTTCATATATGAAAATAATAAACTGCCAAAATCAGTTGTACTTGTATAAGATATGCAAGGTTGTAACATGACAAATGCACAAATATGTACTCCAATCCTTAAAGTGGTGATCTCAAAGATCTCCGTTTTGATGTCTTTAGCGACACCTATGGCAAAAAGCGGTAATTGCAAGTGTGTAAATGGACCTCGCTTCAAAAGGGAAGGTCCAATTCGAACGCATGGCAGGAAAGTTGCCACATACGCCTGGTTCCTAATACTCATAATAGTGCAAATGCAAAGGTTTCCATCAGTGGGCGATAGGCTTAATCACCATTGTGTTACCTCAGTCAGTGATACATAGTGACTTTTATTTAAATTAAAATCTTCTGAGATCTTCGAGATTGCCACTTTAAAGTTGAAACGCAAATTGCGTGGGTCTAACACCATTTGCAAACTTGTGATGATTTTTGTAGTGGTAAACAACTATTTGCAAATGTACAAAACCTATTTTGCAAACTTGTGAAAATATTTGTTAACAAACAAATGCATTTAAACAACAGATTTTAATAGATTCCTTTTGTGATTCATTGCAAACATTTGCAACAATTTTGGCAATGTCCTGCCGCAGAAGAAGCTTGAAAGATTTGTAGTTGTAGTTCAATGTTAAACTGGTCAGAATAACCATGAACAAGACTTTCTGTTTGGGCATTCAGCCTACAAAATAAAAGCATGAAAGTTTAAGTATTGAAAATATATAGTGAAAGGAAACTGAAAAAATGCCTGCAAATGTTTTCAATGAATCATAAAAGTAAGTAGCCATTATAGTTCACAACTCCAAATGCCTTTATTCACATATATGCTCACAAGTCTGCACACACACATTATGCTGTTCAACTTTACTGATTGCACATTTTTTTTCTTTTTTCTTTTAAATTATTTAATTTAATTTATTTTTTAAGTATGCAAGCCATGTAACAACCAGTTTATTTCCATATATAAGAGCCAGAACAGGTCAAGGATAGTTCACCCAATTATTAAAAATAACAGCAGCTAGTGTTATAATAACTGAAATGTGTTGTCCTTGAAGGATTACACAAGGCTGTGTTGTGGTGGATGGTTCCTTCAGCAGAAAATATTTAAACCAAAGGATTTGTGGCATTAACATGTAATGCTGTAATGTACAGTATAAAACAGGTAGTTAATAACTAATACAGGCTTGTCTATTTGCTGCATTGCTAGATGTGACGATCCTCTCCACCCTTTCTGCCTGTTACTTGGCTTGTGTGGCTGCTGTCTTTGCAGGTATTGGAGGTGGGCGTGGCAGGAACACTGTGGGCCAGGTATTGGAGGTGGGCGTGGCAGGAACACTGTGGGGCAGGTATTGGAGGTGGGCGTGGCAGGAACACTGTGGGCCAGGTATTGGAGGTGGGCGTGGCAGGAACACTGTGGGGCAGGTATTGGAGGTGGGCGTGGCAGGAACACTGTGGGCCAGGTATTGGAGGTGGGCGTGGCAGGAACACTGTGGGCCAGGTATTGGAGGTGGGCGTGGCAGGAACACTGTGGGCCAGGTATTGGAGGTGGGCGTGGCAGGAACACTGTGGGCCAGGTATTGGAGGTGGGTGTGGCAGGAACACTGTGGGCCAGTGCTGCTTCAAAACCCCTCCTCCCATGAGGCACCTTTTGGTCTTTGGTTGGTATTTGGTCTTATGTTGCTGTACCAGTCATGCACTCACCTACACTGCTGATCGTACTGATTACACACGTGTCTGTTAGTTTAGGATCTCCTCTTATGTTATTTCTCTATTAATAAATAGTTTGTTGGCTTGGTTGTGTGCATCTCCCTCTTTTGTCATGGCTGTGCAGCCGGTTTGTGACATTAGGCAAGTGAAATTATATTATAAAATTATATTTATATATATATATAGTTTACAAGTCTACCACAAATACCTCACTGACGGATCTAAATGTATAGTATACAGTGAACCACTATGTATTCCACCGGCTGATATAAATTCTAAATGCACAACGATGTCACCAGATGTCAGTCCTGTATGTGACACTTCCTGTAAGTGAGGCAAGACGTTCTACTAAATAGAAGCCCTCTACACACTCTGTAGTTAATGCTTTCATTTGATGGGCACCATGTAAGCCATGCAAATGACAAATACTCTTTAATCATTAGTCATTTCATACACCCTGGATTAAAACAACTGGTTAAGCTGTGTGCAATCTTTGGTAAATACCTTTTAATAATTCATACAGCCTAAGGCTCACATAATAAAATGTACTATATAGCTAATAACAGGAATTTTCTTCTTTGAATTTAAGGAAATGTTGCCAAATATCTGATTAGATTTCACAAGGCTTCACATTGCTCTTTTTTGTTTAAACTCTTTCTCATGAGACACATTTACAGATCATGCATCCATGACAAAATACTGTATCATCTTTTTGTCAGCTACCAATTGACAACCACAAAGAGAATCCATTTTGTACGTCTGATGTTTCACTGGGACAAAGTCACAACTTCACAAACCTGAGAACAGTTGACATAATGGCAACTTTCCTAAACATGGTTCAGGAACATCTCAACAATGCATTGTAGGGTCAAGACAGGTTGTCAACAAGGAAGACAGCCAGCTCGAATTCATTCTCAACAGTTCCTTTAGGTTTGAGGAACAACGACACAAAACAACAGGTCCTCAGTGGACACCTCTACAGAGAAAGCTGAAGGTGTTTCACCCACTTTGCACACCAACGCCTCAAGTGGTTACTTCACATCGTTCATTAGGGGTGATTCAAGTCCAAATCAGGCAGAACCTAGAAGCACCAGATCTAGACCTTTGCAGCTATCAACTCAAACAAAGCATTCTGTGATATCGTTACTGAACCACTCAGTCGACATGTTATCAACAATTCCAAGCAATCCCATCCTGTCTCAGTCAAACAGAGAAAATACAGTCCAGAGCAAGAGTCCAATTTCAAGTCACATCATCACCAACGAAGGTTGTAATCACTCAAGCAAAAAGCTCAAGCACAGAAGCAACAAACAAACTTCCGTCTCCCAGCATCCCCTCCCGAAGCGAAGGCTCAGAGAAGACATCCACCCTCCTCATCCCAACTGATGAAGATTTTATAACTTTACCACAAATGCCTTTCATTGCCACTTCAAACACGATCCTCCCTCCATCTGAAAGTAGAACACAACTTTTAAGCCATATCTTAATCGAAAAGACATCTTCCAAGCCTGTTAAAACAGCTCCATAACTACAGGTACACGTTGATAGTGATAATATGCACAGTACGACAGGTACAGACAGAACATCTATGGCCACCACAAAGAAACCAGACATCCCCAGCATGAAGACAAAGAAGAAAAAAAAACCTCCACTGACAAAACCAGAAAACCGTGCAAAGCTCAATAAGGGGAGGGGTCAAAGTATAGCAGTGGCATGGCTAGTAGGTGGAGCCTTGGCATTGATGATGATACGGTTCCTGGTCATTCATGTAAAGAAACGGAAACTCCAGAAGCAGCAGATGGATAAAAGAGACTGGGCTGGTCCTTCACTATTTCTTGATGGAGGAACTAACCGCACTGGCCCATTGGAACTGAGGTCATCCAACCAAATCCCTCTCCAGCTTCATGCCTCAGAGGCTCCAGGAAATGGATGAAGAATTAGAAGACATTACTTTAAGGAGTACATTTGGAGATAATAATCAAGTGAGTACATTTCGAAGAGAGATAGCGGGAGAGGAGGTAAAAGCAAGTAATGGGACTGCCGTGGTGTCTGCTCCAAAAAAGACACAAATGGTGGAAGGCCTGTTTACAATTGCACCTCGCTTTTCAGTGACTACCTCACAAATTGATGACCCATCGCCCATGAATGACCCTACACCTCAATGGCCTGCAGCACCTTAAGAGGTAGAGGACAACAGACAAGACAATTCTGCATCGCCTCATCCGCCACATGACACCACAGAAGATATCTCTCCCCCACTGCTGGACCATGGCCATGCAGAAACTTGATTAACTAAGCACCGCCAATTCCATCCAACCCCCCACTCCACCACTTACTGGGTTCTATGCAGTTACAACTTTGACCAAGAACACAGAGAAACTCATTCTCATCCTTGTCTAAACATAAGTTTAACCCCACAGATAGTCCCACAGATACAGTGCTTACTATTGCTGTCACTTTTTGTTTTGGATTTTGAACAATATTCGAATTGTAGTGACCTATTGAAATTCAAAATTTACCATCTATAAGCGTAGCAGACTGTTTGAAGTAGTTTGCCGCTCTAACAATTCACTATCAGCTTGACCTATTGCATGCCCGGATGTTCTCGTCAGCAGGTAATATTGTAAATAAAAAGAGAGCCGCAGTTCATCCCGATCAAGTTGATAATATTAGGAATTAAGTCTGTCCGTTCAGCTTGCCTATCAGTTCTATGTTTTACCTTGTTTGCTACATTTTTAGTTTAATTCTCTCCTGTTGTCTGTGATGTGACATTTTCTATTCAGGAAGACTTTATTTGAACTCTTATTACTATTTTCTTTATGTTGTTGTGTGCTCTATGTTATTAATAATGTAGCACTTTGAGACTTTGAGTGTCACTATGAATGAAAAGTGTATTACTATTCTGATGTGTTAATACAGATGTTGGAAAAATAAAATAACTAAATAACATTGTTGTAATTCATTTAAATGGGGGGGTGCATTCAAATTAATTTGAATCACAATTAATTCATTGCGTGTCAATTAAAATCCGTTTGAACTTGAGTGAAAACATTCTTCCATATTGTTAGGCCTTAATATCTGGGAGTCAAACATGTATAAGTCAAAAGATATATTGGACATCATTTGACATACTTTCATGCTGTTGCAACTGCTTTCTGACTAGTTTCAGAAGAACTAAATAGTAATGAAGTACCTAAACATTTGTATTATCGTAATGGTGAAGAAAACCCTGCTCAATTACAGTATGTATCTTATGTGCATTAAAGACAGCTTATAAGTCAAAAGAGAAGCATAGCTATAAGGACAATAAACACAAACCCACTTTATATAAAATCACATCTGCTGAAATTTATGGATCTGGTTAAATTCAAAACAGCACAAATAATGTACAAAGCAAGAAATAATCAGTTGCCAAACAATATCCTGGGAATGTTCAGAGACAGAGAGGGAGGGTATAATCTGAGGGGGGATCTAAATCTCAAAAAACAAAAGGCTCGAACAACAATGAAAAGTACGTGCATATCGAGGGGTGGGGTGACTTTGTGGAACAATTAGGAGATGGACATAAAACAAAGTACAAATATAAATCTGTTTAAAAAGAAATACAAGAAATCATTTCTGAACAGGTACATAGAGGAGAAAGCAGGTTGACTGGAACTATGAGGATATATACAAAACAGTGAAAATTATTATATTAAAAATGCCTTTGTATATTAGTTTGGATACTTGTATAGAATATATATTTATATGGATGTTTATATAGTATGTTTATATGATTATTAATAATAATCATAATTATATATATACATATTATATAATAATAATAATAATGATTATAGTATATGTGTATTATATAGTTATATGGATAGTATATGTATATTATATACTTAAAAACCTATATATATTTGCAAGGACACATTTAGCAGTGTTAGTTAAATTGAGATAAAAGGGGGTAGGACCTAAAAAAAGTTTATACTTCTTCCTACTCCTTTTCTGAACACACTATGTCTGTGACATTCGTTTTGATTCTTTATTATTATTTTGTTTTTGTTTTTAGTTTTATACATGTTCGAAATAAATAAATAAATAAAATCCTGAGGAGCGGCTGTTCTGAGGGGCAAGAAAGAAAATCCACAAAGAAAAGATTCGAAGAGGGAAGAATAGAGATGCTATGAAGAAATGTAAATCAGAGTGAGCGAGAGGCCGGTGTGCCTCTCTAAGGCAGGCCTGACACCATTAGTGAGTGAGTTACTGCAATGCTGCAGTTGCTCCCTGTGTAGATCAGGGCTATTGAGCTGTGTACCAACGATATAGTAGATCACAGATAGCAGCGCGTGCACCCCCCCAAAAATATAAAACGCATCGGGCTTGAAACACAGCATTCACAGCAGAGAGCAACTGCAAATTAACCAGATTTTCTCCTCATGGAGGGTAAATACTCATTATTTGACTACTACACCTTTGGGTGTTAAGCACAGGCCATATGTTACGACCACAAATCTTGTTGCTAGGTGCTAGACCATAACATACTTTGCTGGGCGGTGACTAAGGAGCTCCTGCCTAAACATAAGCCTCTGCCACCATCACATCCCTACCCTCAATGTTTCACAGACACAAACCTATAATAATAATAATAATTAAAGCTGCAAGCAGCGATGAGCGGGCCCTCGCCCCTTTGTGCATGTCAGGTTGTGCAGCAGTTACCATAGAGCAAGGCCTGTGTCTCTAACACGGAGGGGGTAGGATTCATGACCTATACTGCAGCCAGCCACAAGGGGGTGATCAAGATATTTTGGATTCACTTTTGGGGAGCTGTCATGTCGTCCATATTTATATAGTCAAGTATACATCTGATGAACTATGTGTTATCCAGTTAATCAATTAACTTGATTGTCTCTGTTGACCTTGACAATCAACAGTCAAAGATCAAAATTTAAATATTTAAGATGGCTCTAATTCCTACACCGTATAACCAATTGTTATGAAACTTGCTATACATATGCAGGCATTCCAGCTCTACAAATTTGAAAATTGGGGCACCAAAGTCCGCCTAATTAAATGTTTTGCTCATTTGCATAATTTGAAAAACAGTTTTTTCCCCTAAGGCTTTTACAAAGTTTGGCCTATCAACACCAAAATTGGTATACAGCCTGGTATACAGGTAAACGACCCATAAAGGGGCCCAATGCAATAAACAATATGGCCCCAGTTAATCAATAAAGTTGACAAAGGGTGTGGCCTTCCAAATAAATGGCCATAACTCATTGATCATTTGTCCAGTATCCAAAATTCTTAGACTGAAAGCTTCAAAAACAGGCGAAAATAGACACAAATTTTAACTGAAACTATATTTTGTTGGCCTTGGGATTTGACAGTGACATAAAACTACATAGGGCTCCTTTAAAACATGCAATGCAACCTAACAGTGGTATTATATTAAAACAACTTATTACAGCATTGCTAGCATGCCACTGACTACCCCATGCCACTAGTCATTCACCCCATCTTCCTCATGGCTCAGCAGTTTTCAACTCACGGCTGCTCTTATTGCAGACTGCCAGGGAGCTTCCTGGAAAATAAATGGACGACACACTGGAGGCTAGAAGCGCTGTTACATAAAGAATTTACTATAAAAGCTGTGACATTAATTTCTCCAATACAGTATGTGGAGACAGAGATGTAATGCACCTAGCAGCATGGAGAAAAAAAAAGAAAATAAGATGACAACTGCCTCGCAGTGCGACTCAAATCAGCTGACTGTTACTGGGTGTGATGCAAGATGCAAGCAGCTGCAGTTGTCAGGCAGCAGTATGCAAGAGAGCTGAGAGTACAACAACAATAACAACAATAACAATCAATAACATTCGCCTGTTGGTATGAACAAAAGTGCAACAGTCAATCATGGTGAATGTTTTGAAAAGATAAGATGTAAATGTTTTTGAGATTTGAGAAGTTGTAAAAATTGGGTTGTATTATGAAAAATGGATTTGAGTGCAAAATTAAACTTGCAAAAACAATTGTGACATTTGTGAATCCTTGTGGTAATGGTGCAGAGCATCAGCACAGCAGCTGCTTACAACTGTACAAAATCACAATGTTATGGCCTTTCACTTTTTGGAGTCCAACAATAATTACAACAGATGCTGTTCCACAAAGGTTATGATGATGTTGCAACACAGATGTCTGGTGTGTTTTAAGTGTCTTAAGTGTTAAGTTAAGTGTGGTAAAAGATGCTGCATCAGGAATGTGCATGAAGTGCATGAAGTGCATGAAGTGCACGGCTCCCCCTGGTGTCTGTAGGGTGCCACTGTATCCTCCTAACACCGGCACTCCCATAGCATTATGGATTTTGTTTAGATTTCTGTTGAATATTATGTTTTTATCTTTACCATTTTCATTTTCTATTCAAACCTCAATTTTGAGACTTTTATTTAGGGGTAGGGTTGAATTTTAAAGTTGCTATTTATAATTTCATTTTGTATAATAACTGTCTATAAGGCTGCAGTGGATCCAGACATCAAAGCAATAATACAGCAAAGCGCTTGAACCTCTGAATATTGGTAGTCCACAGAACTGGGTTCAAATTCCTAGCCTTTCTAATGTTAAAACTATACTCACAGGCTCAAAACCATGACTCAGACCACAATTTCAATGAGGACCATAATTAGTTTTTGGTTAGCACGAGTTGAACTACATCTGCCCACAAAAAAAAATAAAAAAATAAAAAAATCATCCCATGATGCATTTCGCCTTCCCCACATGTATTTCAGCGAATCATGAAGCATTTAATCATTGACACGTCTTCAGCAAAAGTATCATCAAAAATGCGCTCACGTCACACACAGTCTTAAAGGGAGAAGGACGTAAATGTTGCATTCAGTCTTAATGAGTTAATTGGTGCTTACTCCAATGGAAAAACATAGCCCCACCTTCTCACTGGATGAGAGGCATTTAACACTAGAAGTGCCGGGCCTGTTGCATCCAATTATTCTGCGATTTTAGCGGTCACTTGACCGCTGATACAACAGACAGGGACAGTGGTGCTGACGCACGATGGCCTCTAGAAGGCACTTCTTGCACAAGGGACACTACAATGACATTGTTGATGAGAGCTACAGGGGAGGAAAGAGGAGGAGCTCCTCTTGATCAGCTATGACTTGTGATACTGTATGTTGCATTAGATTATGTTGTAAAGGTATTCTTTAAGTAAAAATAGTGTGTGCATTCATGCATGGTGTGATTCAACATTAATAACACTAATAAAGCTGTGGTTTTCCTACAATCTTTACGCCGCGACACAACAAACCATAATAAACCATGTATCGAAGAAATCCTGCTCAATCCATGTGCCAAATCGCCATTATTCATTTACTTATTCACTAGAATAAACCACAATTCGTCACCATGACTGACAGGGTTGGAAAAAACAGTCTATTTTTATCTGTGTGATATTGTTTACTGATGTTGTTTGTGTGTCGTAAACTTGACATCTGCGAAACGTGTAAGCGACTTCTCCATGGAAAATGTAGTGAACAGCCACCCAAGCAAACCTACTGCACTGAATGTTCAGAGCGCTGGTTCTGCTAAACAGTGAACTGTCTGAAAGACTGGAATTATCCACATCTTTTTTACAAAATCCAAGCAGTGGGTGAAGCTGTGTGTGTGTGTGTGTGTGTGTGTGTGTGTGTTTCCTATCCGTCCTGCTCAGTCCGTTCGCCAAATCACCATGATTCGTTTGTCTATTTTAGGCAATTTCTTCGGCTTCAAATGTAAAATATGGTCATATCAAAAGAAACTGAAATATGTGATTTCTGAAATTAATTAAATGAATTCCCAGTTTCCCTTCTCTTGTCCCCCAAAAAATAGTCAAATACCAAATATGCAATGCCGTAGGAGTCAAATATTCATATAAATATTCATATAAAACAAATATTCAGTTCTTGGGTCAAATCGCCAATATTCGTTTACTTGTTATTCTCTGTCTGCGCTGAAGTTAATTCCCAATCCGTCAACGTGACTGACAGGGTTGGACAAGTCTATTTTTTTTTACAGCTCTTGTATTTTCTCTTGTATCAGCTTATTCATAATGAAAATTATTGGATTTAATTATGACATGAATTACCCACTCACTGTCGCTTTACAGCCACAACTATGCAATACAAGATGAAAGTTCAACTTTGAGAATATGAAACAATCAGTTTCATATTTATACAGTCACAACAATTCAGTTTATTAAACAATCAATTGATTAAACCATTTGAAAGTTAAGTTTTAAAATCATTGAACATGGATAACACAATGCCTAATAAAATAAACAACAACGGGTGAGAGAGGGAGAGAGAGAGAGACAGAGACAGCTTGAGAGAGAGAGAGG
>OMKK01085535.1:0-31903 GCA_900302305.1 Polymixia japonica
TGCCAGTTAGTTTGACTCAGAGCTAGTGGTCAGTCTGTGTACCAGTTAGTTTGACTCAGAGCTAGTGGTCAGTCTGTGTACCAGTTAGTTTGACTCAGAGCTAGTGGTCAGTCTGTGTACCAGTTAGTTTGACTCAGAGCTAGTGGTCAGTCTGTGTGCCAGTTAGTTTGACTCAGAGCTAGTGGTCAGTCTGTGTGCCAGTTAGTTTGACTCAGAGCTAGTGGTCAGTCTGTGTGCCAGTTAGTTTGACTCAGAGCTAGTGGTCAGTCTGTGTAGTGGGCCACGAGGCATATCGCTGCATCATGCGGGCTGGAGCGGGTTCAACTGCTCAAATGCCACTGGACATATTTAAATGAAAATCTTCTGAGATCTTCGAGAAGATTGCCACTTTAAAAACAATCTTATCAGAAAAATGAGCACTTGAACAGCCATCGGCTTAAGAACTACATAAAATGACAGAAACCATCTTTGGGAAAAATGTATTCAACATGTACTTTGATCTTTTAGTTTGGCCCATGTCCCAACATGGGGGGGTGGGATTCATGACCTATACTGCAGCCAGCCACCAGGGGGCGATCGAGATATGTTGGCTTCATTTTTTGGGAGCTGTCATGTTGTGTATATTTATATACAGTCAATGGGAGCTGTGATGTTGTGTATATTTATACAGTCAAATGTCAGAACTCTGTCATTTCACTTACTATTGTGATTCTGGAATCAGGTGTAACTGCATGTGATGACACACCCCCTTATATGACCTGATCAGATGCCTTTTTAGCAATGCATAAACATTAGTTTTGAGTTATTTTGTGTATTCCTTGAAAAGATATTCATTGCAAAGCTTAACTGTCCCAATTTACCAGGTGTCCCAATTTAACAATACTCACCTTGTATGTCATCCTATATGCGAATTTGCTAGTTTAAAATGTTGCAGTCAAAAGTTTAAATTACCATTCACCTGCAGTTTCTGCGGAGGCAGAGGAATCGTGGTGAATGTAAACAGTAGGCTGTTCTATACATTTTTCAAGTCATTGCACATCAGCAGCAATAGCAGAGCCATTCATACATGGTATTGACAAGACTTATCGATCTGATCAAAACTACGGTTTTACCAGGTGCTGAGATGTGTGGCTTTCAAAACCTCTGTTGCGGCCTGGAATCTTTATTTTTAGGTACAAACCAGTAGAAGACTCAATGTCCTCCTACACAACCATGATGTCGCCAGTGTTTCAACACGGAGGAACCAGCCTTGCAACACAACACAAAGTCTCATACAGCAAAAAAAGAAGATAAACACTGCTCTAAAACTAGAATAAATAATAGTATCGCCTGAGAGGTTCCAAACGCAGACTAAAGGTTTTTGCTTTAAGGATTTTTCTTTTGCATTCGCAGCTAATGGTCCAGTAGTAAAGTGAGACAGACACTTGTGTCGGAGGAGATTCAATTTACCGATGTTGTTGCAATTCCTACTGGTCGCCGATAGGGGTCAGTAGAGAACACATTGTACTGATTATGCCTTTAGTAGTGAGAATGGAGAAGAGGGGAAAACATTAATAACATTAATAACATTAATAACATTAATATGTGTGTCCTGGACTGACATGGAGAACTCTACACTCACTTTGGGGTTAAAATCACACTACTCATTTAAGACACGCACACTTCCGGTTTTATCCAAAT
The DNA here is from genome assembly GCA_900302305.1 of Polymixia japonica. NCBI lineage: Eukaryota > Metazoa > Chordata > Actinopteri > Polymixiiformes > Polymixiidae > Polymixia > Polymixia japonica. The sequence goes on from OMKK01085535.1 coordinate 1,681, forward strand.
ACGAATAATTTTGCTCTTAAACAAGTACAAATACACAGCAGCAATGTGTTCAATGACAGTTAGTTACTATAAGACAACAGGGGTGTAATTTGTGAAAAGTCAGGAAAATAATTAAATCATGAAAAATTGTTGGTGCGGCAAAACTGTGGATCACGGCATTTTTAGTTTCCAAGACAGAGACAGACATTAAAGAAGGATCTGGAACCATATTCAAAATATGGATTAAAAATCTTCTCATTCAACTCAGGAAATGTTAGTTTTAGATCAATTTTCACTTTACATGATACGGGACTTGTAAGAAGAATCTAAGGAAGTATCTATGGTTCAACAGTAGGTGGCGCTAATGCTCCGGTTGGAAGCAATTCGCCCTTAAAGAAGACGAAGCAGAAGAAGAAGAAGCCCTTCAGCCGCCGTAGAGGACTTTGACGCAGCACAGCTACAGTCACCTAGCAGCTTCTTGACCTTCCTCCTCCAGTCAACTAACACCAAGGTGAGCTGGCTAGCAAAGGTACGATGAATTTAAAAGTAAAGTGGCTATTCTTTTATTTGATACTTTGAGATGAACCATTAGTCAGGTTTGTAGTGTATTTCGTGCGCCACGTTGGGCCTCAGTGGCAGTTAGCTGTTAGCTGTTAGCATGTCTAGTGCATGAAGCTAACCCTAATCTAACGTCAGGTACGTCGGTCAACAAGTCGGTTTCAAGCCACTAAGATAAGGTTGAAGATCACTATCCAACTATAATGTGACATCCATTCTACCTGGGTAACGTTAGGACCTGTCCTCTGTGGTGCTATAGGCTAAGCTAGGCCTAGCATGGTCAACCTTACACCTTGTTACAGAGACCTAACATCATCTGTCACATTCTATACGTGCTACTTATCTAACTAGCTGCAAATGTACTATTTGTTTATTCATTCGTTCATTCTTTAATTCATTCATTTCAAGGAAATTGCCCCACGTTTATCCACATTGCAATCTCTTGGTCAGCTTCTGCTATACATTATGTGCAATATATTTCTGGTATATAATAAACATGAATGCAACTTGTAGTCAATTGATCCTAATTTTGTATATCATTTTAGTATTGTGAACGTGATATATGATGTGCATTATTGGTATGGTTTAGGGGACAAATTGAGCCAAAATTAATTTAGAATCTTTCAAGATCCAAGAGATTTTATTTGTCACATATGCATACAAGTACGTATAGTGAAGTGTTATTGTGTCAAACTCCCAGGCAGTCCACAATCTTCTTTAGTACACTGAAAGAACTTGTGATTGCATGTAAACATACACACTGAAAATGATGGCACCCACTATAGGTACTGAACCATCTGTGGTTTGGTCAACTGGGGGCTGTGTACTTCCCAAAGACATAATCACGATGGTGACTTGCAAAGAAGAGGAGTTCTTGAAAGGACTAAATCTTCTCTACAGTAGCTTCTTCTCTCTTTTTTTTATTTATTTTTTTATAAAGAACACTGAATAAACTTTTTTTTTTTTTAATTAAAAAAAAGCAATGTAGTGGTGCCTCGTTTAGTAATTATTATTTTTTTCTTTCACCCAGCCCTAATCCTATTGCCTTCACCCACAGATGGCTGGCCGTGCTTTTGCAAGTTGGTGGGCCAAGATGAGCCCTTACTACACTAAGGCATACCAAGAGATGTGGGTGGGTCTTGGCATCATGACATACCTGTACTACAAAGTCTCCTATGGCGGTGAGTTCAAAATGTTTTACCAAAGCTCAGCCACACAACAAAATGAATTGTGCAGTAATGTATTCAGAGACATCTAATGTTTACTGAACATCGTCTACTCCCAAATCTTGGTAGTTTCCTTGATTCCAGAATTTAATTGGCATAAGCTTAATGAATTGGGTGCGTTCTTTTGTATTTAATTTTAATATAATATCAATGAGCGTCAGCTATTGAATTGGTCTACATCTGCCAATTCTTGACTGTCATTTTCTAAATGAATATATTTATATCAGAACATAACAACTAACGAGGTTAGCTCTGAGATGTCGGTCCACAGGTGGTCCTGCATGTTGACTTGGTTCATAACAGTCTTATGTTTTTGCATTTGAGTTTTTTTTTTAAATTATTAATGTATCCTCTTTTTTTATTACAGGAAAAAAAGCTGTGAAGGACAGTAAGTAGACTAACACTGTATCAGTCATAGGAGTTGTCATAGAAACCTGGTTACAATAGGAGTTGTCATAGAAACCTGGTTACAATGTGTTGTGCTGAATTATTTCTAGGGGATTTATTTGGCATCGCTTGTCTTAAATCAATGTAAATAAATACTTATAAAAGTATTCATGTTTAATTTGGGCCCAATCTCCTTACTTAAATTTAGTATTTAGTTATTTACATATTTGTGTTTCTTTGCTGGGAATTTTGGGGCTTAGTTTAAAGAAATTAAATAGTGTGTCAGTACTTTATTTGACAGGTTTGATCACATAGTTTCTAGATAGTGTTTGGTCAGTTACTGTATTTTTCTCCCTCCTCTATCTTTGCAGAACCAGCCCATTGATTTTTCTACCATGCTGACGTTCCCTCTTCCCGCTGTGAAATAACACCCCAACTGATATATTCCAACTTGACGTTCTAATGTTTGTATAGAACAAATAAAGTTGTTCTTTGTTATCCTGAATATTTGTCTTCTCCGTGTTTGTGATTAAAGATACAGAAGTTTCAAGAGGTGTAAAAAACAACAGCAACACTAGCAAAGTAGTTTAGATTGTGTCGAGTATCTGTTACAAGATGGTGAGAAATGATAACTTGTTTACAAAAATAATACATTCTGAAGGACATCTCATGTACACTATGAATTTAAATGGATATATGATTATAGATTTATTATGTGTAAAATGAGTTACACATGATGAATATTATGTGGCTTTTGAGACTGTTTATGCATTTATTACAGCCAATGTTTCACCTGGATACATTTACTATGGATGGAGAAACTGAAAAAATACAGCTTTTCTTTATATTATATATGAACAAACAACAGCTAAGTCTACTCAAGTTAAATATGTTTTCCTGTCTTAATACTGCTGAAAAGGTGCTATGAAGTTGGCCAGGAGATGGCTTTGTAAGCCTTGTTTGTCTCTTAAAAAAACAACTAGTCCAAAACCTACTATATGGCTTGACTGTCTGGTCAATGTGCAACACTGCAGTCCAGCCAAAAAGTTATCTGTTCCAGCCTACAAGCAGTGTACTTACTCAGCCACTTGATGGCGACATTTTATATTTAAGTTAACATAATTTGGAGAGCCAAATTACCTTTTCTTGTATTTATCTTACTAAACCCTATACTGAGTTAAATGGAGGACAGGATTAAGAGGCAATACTCACTAGCTGGGTTCCTATGGAGTCATGTCGTTTTGTTTTTCCCAAGAATGAACATGTGCAATAGAGTAATAACAGTTTACTGTCCAGTAGTCTTGGTGTTCCATTCATCGCATTTACAGTTCTTCTCAATTGCCTAAACATAAATCTCAAACATACATAATGTATCATTGCTTTCATGCAAATAATTGTCTACAATTTGTCCAATAATCCATTAAGTATTGGTACTTGCATGGCAGCCTCTGTCATCAGTGTGTGAATGTGAGGCATGTATTGTAAAGCTCTTTGAGTGGCCGGGTAGGGGTTTGGTACATGTATACATGTTTGTACATGTATATTTATTGTAATTATGTTTTGTTTATTGTGGTGGTAAATAGCAGTAAGTAGATTATTGTAAATATTATGTTGAATTATATTCTCTATATATTGTCTGTGGTAATTTAACCATGTGATATTTTGAGACACCTGTTAATGGTACCATCCACTTCCTGTGTGTCTGGGTGTCTGGTTGGGGCTCACCGCCTGTACTGCTGCTATGCTACTGCTGTAGTTGGGGCTCACCGCCTGTACTGCTGCTATGCTACTGCTGTAGTTGGGGCTCACCGCCTGTACTGCTGCTATGCTACTGCTGTAGTTGGGGCTCACCGCCTGTACTGCTGCTATGCTACTGCTGTAGTTGGGGCTCACCGCCTGTACTGCTGCTATGCTACTGCTGTAGTTGTTTCTTTGTTGTGGTGAATAAACACCGCATGGTTTGGTACACCTTGACATCTCTTTCCACTGTATCATCCAGCTGCTACATGGCCATTCTAACAGTATATATACGCCTGAGGGTGAGAACACAGGTCGAAAATTATTTGAATACATTTGAGATTAATTTCACTTCTCCATGTTCTATCTACCTGTGTGTTGGTGTCAAGAGCCTTTGAAATTTTCATTTAAAATGAGAATTTGAACAGAGGGTTGAAGTTCTTATTAAAGCTGCTATGTGACATTTATTTTATGTTAAAATAAAAAGACTGCTATGCAAAGGTTCTGTGAGATACGACCTTCACAACAAACGTCTGCAGGTTGGCAGTGTGTTGATAGTCCCTGTTTTCCCTGTAGTGATCTGTAGTATGTTAAGACAGGTCTTCAGTCTGCATGGTTAGATTGTAAAATGTTCTTTGTTCTTTACATTCTTTATTTATCACCATCTTCCCTGTACCCAACCTCCCAGAGCACAACTGTACACACAAATAAAATTCTCACTTTCACATGATTACACAAAACCAGTGCAGAAATACCAGTGGTCATCATATTCCGTAACTACATTCAGATATCTTTCCTAAACAGAGCAGGAGGCCATACAATATACCATGATATGTGGGACACAGAAGCATGTGGTCGAGAGCTGTGCTCTCCATCGGTCCATCGATACAGAGGCAAGCAAAACTTCACACAACATAGTCTAGTGCTGTTGTTTTTCAAAGACTTGGGTCTGGACCCATAGATGGGTTGAAGAAGAGATAAAAACGGCTGCACAAATAACTCTGAAGGAATGGGGTTTCAAGCTAGTGGCTATTTGTTGCTGAAGCCTCAGGCCCTTGGAATGTGAGGTTGGCTGAGCAGAACACCGTAGGCTCAATAGGTTAGTAGCCTAAAACCTGGGTACATTTCACTTGATTAGCCTAATTAACAGCCCACAATAAAATCAAGCTTTTTAATTATTTGTAAACTGTGGATCCCCAGAGACAAATACTGAAACCCACCTGTTGAGTACTTTGGCTGAGATACTAGCAGAACGTTGGCATGTCAACAGAAGAAAGCCACTAGGTGTCCTGTCATTACATATGTGAGAAGAGAGATTAATATGCACTGTGGGTCTGGATAGTTGTTGGATAGTGAGAGAAAGAAAGAACACAAAAATAACCTCGGCCAACAGAGGAACGGATGAAGTAGTGGACTGAAGAGGGCCTGCCCTAAGAGGGAAACAACCCAACTCATAGGGAAGAGACAAATATTTACATCAACTGTGTACAGCATAATTTATAAATACATTTTATGTATAAATTAGAAAAATAAACAAGAACTTAGTTCAATCAACTAAACCTATTCTCATTTTTAAATGCCAGTCTGATTATTAAACCCCGTATATTTGGTGAAAGACAGCAAAAGATCAAAAGGCACAGCAATGAATAATTAGTTCTTTATCCCTGCAAAATTCTACAAGTCATATCACTAAATCCCCATTGCAACAGTCTTATTAAAATATAAATTAAGACAATTTCCAATAAAAGCACATTCCAACAACAAAATTCCCATACTCAAACAGCGTCTAAACAAGCCTTATCACTTACATTTTCTTAAATAAATTAAGGCTTGAAGGGGGTTGCGTTGTTGTCAAAAGGGGCACCCTGATATATTCTGCTTTCACTTTCTTGGCATGTCTTGTCTGGACAGTACACATGCATACCCTGTACATCCCACTAAAACACCTGTAGTGTGAAAAAGCTAAGTGTACATATCATGGCCTCTGAATAATAGCCTGTTAGTGTGACCATGTGGTGCTCTGAATGCCTTAGATGTAGTGTCTTTCCTATGTGCTATGTTTTAAATGCTGTACCCAAACAACCCTTTGTGCTACACGCACATATCCTGTGACAGACCAGGACCCCATCTTTAAGATAGCCCATCATGTACCAGTCGCTCTCACAACGCTACACGTACACCAGGTCCCGCCCCTGTGCCCCGGCGCCGCTACCCTGCTGCTCTGCCTCCTCCGGCACCGGGCCCTCCGAGTCCGGCTCATCCCCGCTATAACTCTCGTACTCAATGGGCTTGGGGCAGCTGTACGGGTGGCCGTTGTCGTCGAAGAAGCGGCGGAAGGTGAACTCGTAGAAGGCGTGCTCCGGGTGCTTGCCATTACGAAACCACCCGTTGAGGGTGTCGTTGTGGTTACCCTCCCCCTCGTTGTCACTGCTCCACAGTTTGTCTGGGTCCACGGGGTCAAAGTTGGAGGTGTCTGTGCAGTGCGCAATGGTGGGGATGTAGGGTGCCACCTGTTGCCGCAGGTCGCTGGAGAAGTCGATGGTCTTGAAGAAAGGTTGAGCTTTGATCTCGTCTGCCCCGTCCTTGCCCAGGCGGTCCTCGGGGCCGCGGCACAACTTAATGATGAGATCGGATGCCTCTGGGCTCAGCTTGGCTTGAGGCGGGATGTGCAGCGTGCTCTGCCAATTTATCACCTAGGCAACAATGGCACAGGAGCACAAGACAATAGTGCAACAGCATTAGGAATAACAAGCATGCAAACAATGTGGTATGTAGGTGCACATTTATCTGGAAGCTTTTAACAAACCTTCAGCTGGGTTTCCAGGGGTGTGGTTGCTAAGAAGGGAGGCTGTCCGACAACCATTTCATACAGAATGACACCAACACTCCACCAATCACAGAGCTGGGTGTATCCTTGAGGAGATAAAGAGGAAATGTCACATTACAGAGAAGTTTCTAACAAAAGATCTCCAAAAGGGCATTAAGACTTTGTAGTCCCTTTTAAAGTTAGGAAGTGCTTGAATATTTTGTACTACTATTTTGTACCTGTTTTTTCCTAGTCACCAATTAATTTTAATTATTTATAATATATTTAATTATAAATTTCTCATTGATGTTAATGTGTCTGAGTCATTTGCCTGCTTTCAACTTCAAAGATGAAGCCTGCCTTTCTGATATTTCTGGGCAGTACTACAGACCAAGGATACCGAGACCGTAAACAACTGTAGACCAGAACATAGTCTGTGTGACTGGCCTGACTTTAGATAGAATGAGACAATTTAAAACTGTGTTTTAGGACAGACACCCTATAACAAGCCATTTTAGGGAAACTGAGAAGACCAATAGAAACACCTTTCCTCTACTATTAGAAAAGAGCCTAATAAAGAAGACTACCTAAAACCTCTATATGCCACTTTTCTCTGGTCTGAGGTTTCTTTTGCACAGCTGTACCTGTTCGGAGCAGCACTTCTGGGGCTATGTAGTTGGGCGTCCCCACTAGTGAGTGGGCCAAGCATCGCTGGTGCTGCCTGGCCTTCCTCCTCTCCAGAGGTTTAAGCCGGTCCCCACAGCGACAGTTGGCTGGGTCCTCCCATTCCTTACTGAAATCCATGCTGTCCTGTCTGACGTGGTCCCCTGGAGACAACAAGTTACAATAATGATCGCTCGGGGTTTCTGAGTGGGTCTTGATAGCCTACAGTTTGTTCCTAAAGGCTGTTGTGTGCTTTTATGAAGTCTTTAACTTCCTATCCCAGTTGAAAACCCAACCCAGTAGTAATGTTACTACACAGATGTCTGTAAAACCTCCAGGAGAAGCCCTGGAGTTTGGCATTACTTATGCACACATTCAAATTAATTAATAGTCACAGTTACTAAGGTATAGCAAGAGAAAAGTACAACTTACCACTTTGGTAGTACTTGGAGTCATGTGTCCAGCGGAAGCCGGTGCAAAGGCCAAAGTCGGTGAGCTTGATGTGTCCGTCTCGGTCTATGAGGATGTTGTCTGGCTTGATGTCCCTGTGGATGAATCCCATCTTGTGGACGCTCTCCACGGCGCAGGTGAGCTCGGCAATGTAGAACTGGGCCAGCTCCTCCTTGAAGATGCCCAGCCTGATCAGCAGGCTCATCATATCGCCCCCAGGGATGTAGTCCATGACAAAGTACAGGTTGTCCTTGTCTTGGAACGAGTAGTAGAGGCGCACCACCCACTCGTTGTCTGCCTCTGCCAGGATGTCCCTCTCGGCCTTGACGTGGGCCACTTGGTTCCTCAGCAGCACGTCCTTCTTACGGAGCGTCTTCATGGCATACAGAGCACCGGTGTCCTCCTTCCTGGCTAGGCAGACCTCGCCGAAGGCGCCAATGCCCAGGGTCTTGATCCGCTTGAACATGGACTTATCCATCTTGGCCCGCTTCAGCCGGATGTAGTTGGACTCTTTCTGGCACAGCATCATACGCATCTGCTCCTGGGCGTCTAGAGACAACCCCACCTACGCACCAGTGACAGTGGCCAGTGATATATTTCATAGCACCCACATTCCCCAAAACACCCATGAAAAACAAGGAGATGAATTGCAAAACATGAACTAGAACAGGTTAGAAATAAATAGCCAATTGGCCAACAAGGGAATCAAATGTTAAAACCACACTCAGGGCTACCGGTGCAAAATGCATTGAAGGTGAGCTACAGACACATAACCACATGTTCTCATTAGTTCAACTGTTATTCTAGGACATAGCAAAGAGGAACAAGCAGTGGTTGTGATCAGTGAGGTGGACGACATGGGGCGGCATGCATTTCCTTCTTAAAAGGGCCAGTCTCTCGACAACAGCTTACTTTGTGAGTGATGTGTGCAGAATATTCAGATACCTTTACCTTCTACATCAGCTGTTAGTGACAGCAAGGAGAGAAATGATGAGAAAGAACAGCTAAGAACAGGAAAAAATAGAAGAACATGAAAGGTAGCACAACAGACATCTTTTAAAAAAAGACAATACAGCATCGACAAGAGAGTAAAGGAAAAGTTTGGAAAAAGAGTGAAAGCTTAAAGAAAGGAGCTGAGTTTGGAATCGATTGAAAAAGTTTAAAGAAAATACCTTTGATTTTAGTTGGTTATTTTCTCTTCTTTAAAGCCACTACAGACAGAATTTTTGCTTAAACATATCATTATCATAAAGTTTGATTGCATATTGTAATAGGTATGGAATGCATCATCGCTGTTCAGACTGTTCTCTAGCTCTCACTGTGCCACTGGGTCTCATCATAATGGCACAAAGGAAGTGTGTCAACCAAAACAGGAAGAGGGTCATGCTTTTACGCTCTACACTACGCTGATTTTGATTTTCCGGGCAGCTAGCTAAATCCTGTCACACGATAGCCAACAATTTGCATTAAGTGTTATCTGTAAGCTACTGCTTAGTACGTTTCCATCTTTGCGACAGCAGCATAAAAATAATACCACTAGGAAACTCAAGGGGTCGCCAAACTCTCACAATCTTGTCTGTAGCCGTTTTAAAGGCGTAATATATTGTGGTTTGCTGTGCCCCTTGGTTTCAATGAGGAATGCTGAAATTACCAACAAGTCGATAGACACCTGATCGTGATTATTTGAGCTGACTGTAATCATTTTGCACAATTGTTAGATTCCATGTGTGAATGGGTCTCTCTCCGCTACAGGTGCAGCATTGCGTTCAGCTCTGGGTAGAGTTATGTTGGAGATAACTTACACTAGGCTTGTCGCGGTGGTATGGTGTTACCGGTGGCATACGGTGGTCAACACCATCAATACCGTTATAAAATAATACGCTTATATTCTGAGCTTGAATGCCAACATCATTAAAAGAATAACTTGTACAATTATATTACATAACAACATGCTGATCAGTGATCAATGACAGTGTAAAACAGAATCGGTATATTTTTACCTATTATCTACGCTTCATAGTGCGCTTTAGATCACGTAGGTCACTGTAGTTAAGCATGGGAAATAATAACTTCATCATTGCACCGAAGAAAGAGGAATTTTAAATTACAGTTTAATTTTCAACTTCCCAGTCCCAGTAATAGACTTTTGTGGCAGATTGCCACAGTATAAAAACGGCACCACAAAAAAAGCCTATTACTGGGAATCCCTGTGGTAATTAGAGATGACATACAACTGACGAGGAAACCAGCGAGCCCCTCTAGTGGTGAGAGTTGGTAATACCGATGTAGACGGTGTACAGGAGGGAGGCACCACCAGTAGAAAAATGGCACCACCATGACAAGCCTAATTTTTTCTTTTGCTGCTTAATTTCAGTATCTATAAACCTATTTTAAAACTGTTGTGCAATCTGACCAAACAGCTGATGTGTCATGTAATATTTGCTACATCATTATTTATTCTACAAACATGTTTCCATCGCCTATTTGTCGCATGAACTCTTTATCAACAAAAGGAAAAGAAAAAACACCTCAAGAGAGGGTAAAACCTTTTTAGTGATATCGTGGAAGTTTTGTAAAATGTTGACATGTACATCCAGCTTTTCTAAAAATGCTTGGATGGAAACATGGCTTTGTGTTTCTCTGCTACATATTAACTTTTGAAAATAAAATCAAGCATCCTTCTACATTCATTAACTGTCTTCATTACGTCAGGGAGGCCTACACAATAGTTTTAGAACAAGCCATTTAAAATAAAGGTCCAGTAGAGTGAGAGTTGAAACATTGTTTCAGAACGCACGCACAATCTATTTTCATTTTAATTGACAGTCCTGCATCATTCCGATGAGCAGGCTTTGAAATGAGCAACATGGGTTTAGGCCGAGCTGCAGAGCACTGCTGTGGGCACATTGTGGTTTTAGGCCAAATGAAAAAGGAGAGCCCAATAACTTTGAGGAGGCGCACATATCTTTGTATATTTAAGTTATTATTTATGTCATATCTGCCCTGTGCAATCTTTGTTTATAAACCCTAAAAAGCAAACAGAAATGTAATTTATGTTCCAGTGTTCAGTGTCAATAAATGACAAAGAAATATAATTAACTCGCAATTATTTGTATGACAATTAATGTCAACTAAAATTTCATGATAGTGACAGCCCTACCAAGAAGGGAAACTGAACACACAGCGGCCAATCAAGTCATCAAAACTCAAAATGTTGAGGTATCTTTTTGAACAGTAAAATATAGAAATATACTAGACTCATCAAGCTTTCCTATACAAATGAAGGTAATCGTATGGCCACTGATACTATAACAGATCTCTCACCCGCTGCATCTCGCTCTCCAGTTGTTTCCTCCTGCGGATCCGCTGCTGATGATTCTTAAGAATGTTCTCCACGTGTTGCTCCATGAAGAACTTGAAGGCTTGGGGAGAGTAGAGTGGCACTCTGGAAGAATCCCCTCTCCGCTCCTCATCCTTCTTGTTGCGGCGCACGGGAACGGGGGACGTAGTGATCTGCTTCTTCTCCTTCTCTGTCCCGGTGGTGCTTTCAGGGCCTTCAGCCGCCTTGTCTCCAGAGCTGCTGCCACCGCCCTCTTCCTCCTCAGTCAGCTCCTCTCTCCCAGAACTGGGCCTACTGGCTCCTGGGTCATAGGCTGGCGGGCAAGGTGCAGTGGCTGGCTGGAGCAGATGCTTGGGGTAAGGGGGAGGGGGGCCCTGGTAGCTGGGTACCTCTGCTACAACAGGGATCTGAGGCACTGGGGCTGGAGGCTCTGGGTAGTTATTTGAAGGTGGAGGGGCCGGGGGCTGCTGCATCCATGGAGGGTGTGTCGGAGCAACAGCGGTGTGCAGCTCAGGCTTCTGGACCCGCATGCTTTTGACAGGTTGGAGGATGGGGGCCTGGGTGATGGCAGTCACTGTTGTGGCAGAGGGCTGGGAGCTTGCTGTGTGGGCTTGTCTGTTGCTCAACTGGTGACTGTTGAAGGAATTTGAGCGGACAGGAATGTTGTGCTGCCACGAGGGCGACAGGTCCTGGTTGGTGCTGTTACCGGGGGAGGACTGGGTCTGGGCAGCGGCCATTGGGGCTTGGGACCAGGACTGAGGAGAACTCATGTTGTACATGTCGAGGTTGTGGCTGTTCCGGTTGGATACCATCATGGACTGAGGGAGGTTGCTGCCGTTGACATAGGAGGGAGAGGATGCAGGTCCTCCAGCCTGCAACTGCTGGTCAGTGGGGCTCTGCCGGCTGCTCTGGGTGACAGGGTACGGGGGAGGGGGCTGTCGGCTGCCCCCAGGCATGTAGTCTGGCTGAGGGGAGCCGTTCTGAGACCAGCCAGAGGGGAAGGTGAACTTATTCCCCCCAGAGCCTTGCATTATGATAGGTTGGCGGCCCATGGGCACGGGGCTCATCCCGCGCTGGTTTTGTGGGGCTGGCGCCGAGTACCCATCTGGCCACGCCCCTTGGGGTACTGGAGAGATGCGGGGAACTAGGTAATCCATGTTGCCAGAGAAGCGTTTGGCTGACGGGTTGCTGTCCCAGGTCGGTGGAGGAGGGGTGGCACCTCGGTTTGGTGGAGGTGTGACACTGCGCACTTGAGGTGGCAGGGGAGGATTGACTCTCTGGCTGTTTCCTGGGTGACCCTGAGGGAAGGCAGACGCTCCACGTGCTGCCATGTCTCCTGGGGGTCCAGGGCTGTCAGAGCGGTATATCATTCCCTCCACCATGAGGGGGCCGTGTCTCTGAGCCAGAGACTCCTTAGAACCCTTCCAGCTCGGCCTTCTCAGCACAGGCTGCTGAATATGAGAAGAACCTAAGGACACAAAAATATGGGAAAAGAAATACAGTCAAAAAGCAACAACATTACAAGCCCTTTACTACCATGTATGAAATACATCATAAAAAAGTCGTCAGTTATGCTACCTAGGTCATTTTTCATGCAATGTTATGCATGTAAACAACAGTGGTAAAATGTAAGAAGTCGTAGCGATAATCTTGTTCTTAATCATGTTTCTTATGTGAACACTGTTAAAAATGGCAGTGTTGTAGTAGCCCTCTGATGAAAGTTAATGTTTATGGATGTGTCATCACATCCAACCAATCTTGCTTGACCAATCAAGATCGACAGTACTGCTAGCTCTTCCTGTAGGCTCCTGGGACTCAGATTTTAGTATCACCTCCTGAGAAGGGCTGAAATTAGGTTCTGAGAACCATATACTGTACATAACCATGCCATTGCCTATGGAAACACTACCGCTTGGTTTCACGGCATGCCTCGGTAAGTTCCTGTAGTCCAAAAGGGCCATATGAATGGAAGCCAAAAAAAGACAACACATTTTACAACAGTTAACTAGAATGCATTCCCCTTGGTTCATTGATAAATGATGCAGTGTCTCTTTCTCTTTGTCAGTGTATTGTTATTCCATCAACAAACATCCTAAATCCTGCAACAGTAGCAGGTTCCATGTGCAAGCCTGGATAAAGGAGGGGAAAGCCAGCAGTGGGTTCCAGAGGATGATTTACCCACCTGGGGCTTTCATGCCTGCATTTATGGGGCGGGCAGCAGCAGCAGCCATCTGCTCCCTTACCGGGTCCTGGTAGCTCATCTTACTAATGTACTCTATAGCTGCCTCCATACTGCGACTGTTGGTCTGCCTCAGAGCACGGATCACCATTTCCTAAGGAAACAACAATTACCATTTAGGCATAATCTTGGACAAATAATGGGCAACCAAATGTGGATGTGCTTTAAATGACATAAATAAATATAGGTTTAATAATTTGTAAGAACAGTCCACATAGCTTATGTAATGTAAACTGTTGCTCAATATATATATTTTTTTTTAATTATGTTTTTTTTCCCCCACTACAAACATTAGGCCTAACTGGTTTTTGTTTGTTTGTTGTTTTTTGCTGTACGCCAGGTAAAATTGGCACAAAAAGACATAGGAAATGCCGGTGCAGTGTCAACTGTTAAAGCTGGTCATTCCACATTACACGCTTTTCATATTTCAAATAATTCTCTCCTCAACAATCTCAAACACAGTGCACTCAACTCATCGTCTGTAATTGAGTCTGGTTTAGGATGACATTCCTAAATGATAGTAACGAAAACAACTTGACGCTCCAGTACTGGCTGTTATAAAACATGTATGTATAACTCTGTCTCACCTCCTCAAATCCGGCAGACAGAAGCTCCAGCAGCATCTGTTTGTTTACCTCGTTTGTCCGCCCCGAAGTGCTGGGCTCATTGGCAAAAGGCATCAGGGACTTACGGATCTCCTGCAATGCCTTATGGTAGGGGTTTTTGGGGTTACTACAGCGCCCCTGTTGCCTAGGATCCTCAGGCAGCATTTTTCCTGCACCCGCCATATCCACTTTAGGTGGGTCGGAGGGCCTGGACAGGTTCCGGAGACTCTCTCGTATTTCCTGCAGCATTTGCTGGCTGTTGCCAGTGTAGTTGCTGGCGGGGAACGTCTTGGGTCTCATCTGTCTATATCCTTCGGGTTTCTCCCCTCTCTTCATGTAAGAACATGTGTGTGGACGGCCAAAGGGATGAACAGGAGGGTACGCAGTACTGGTTTGCTGCGTGGGTACCAGGGGCTGAGAATGGTCTCAAGATCTCCTGTGTCTGACCTCACATTTGCATGCTGCTGGAAAAAAAAATACTTTGGTGATGATGAAACTGACAAAAAGACCATAAATAAATGGAGTACGTACTCGATAGCATGGACACATTAGATATAGGAAGAAAGCTAAATACATAATCCGACCTGACTATAGACTGACTCTTATAGGCATGATATCATGTAGAAGCTACAATGGAATGCTAGTTGAAAAACTGGATATTGTTATTGTCACAACCACTGTAACGACATGGTAAATATAATGGTAAATATAATGGTAAATATAATGGACTCAGGACCACCCGTCTGCTCCAAGGTATCACCTCTGAGTTACAGAAAACTGGAGAAAAGGAGAATAACTCCGCATCAGTAAAGTCACAAACAAGCTAGCGTCGTTAGCCGTGCAGGCCAGAGAGATGCTTCTTACATGTCAAGAACAACAATATTCAGAGCTGAAGTTATGTATCATATATGACTATATATATATCAGCTATCTGGTAGACAGTTACTTACATATCTTACTTTTACTTTGTATTAACTGGATGGGCAGTGCTAGGCGGCCTGTGTGTTGCAGCAGACAGACCAGCTAGCTGGTTCAACAACAGGCTGACAATTAGCCCGTTAGCTCCAAACATAACTGGCCTTGTTTACCAACTTACCAATGGTTTTTAGCTGCCGCTCCCCTTGCCACGTTTCTTATTTCGAATAAAACGATAGACTTTTGAGCTAATTGAGTAACAAAGACGTGATTTTTAAAATAAACTGTCCCTTGTATGCCGAGCTAGCTAGTTAGCAGCCGTGTTGAATTCCTAGGATGTCTCACTGACAAGTAGTACAGCAACAGCGACAAGCGGCCACAACATTAACAAAACACACTTCCGGTCAAGCTTCGCTCTTGGCTTTCGCAATAAAAGTGCTTGCTCGCGTCATTTTCTATTTACAGCATGATGGTACCATTCTTTTAAATCTACTTTTATATGGTACATATACAATATAAATATCCACAGCAATATGACGATACCGAAATGCACATATCAATATCTCCATTTAATTAATTATTTTTATTTTATGGTTAAAATGGCAATGATATTCAGTTGATCAAA
Source organism: Polymixia japonica (assembly GCA_900302305.1). NCBI lineage: Eukaryota > Metazoa > Chordata > Actinopteri > Polymixiiformes > Polymixiidae > Polymixia > Polymixia japonica. Next base: position 17,211 of record OMKK01085535.1, read on the forward strand.
CATTTTGGAATTGTTTTTTGGAATTTGCAATTACCCAAAGCATTGTATTGGAAACAAGTGAACCCAGCCAACTCAGACCACAAGTACTGCTATAAAGAAACAATTGATGAAAGCCTTTTGAGACTGTAATGTTATTAAGGGCTATACAAATAAGCTTGAAATAAACTCAATAAGAATTTCGGAGTTGAGGAAAATAAGGTCCAGGTCAAAAATTGACAGAATTATCCTTTAAAGGCTAACACCCAGTGTGTGCTGATCTCCACCTAGTTTACAAATTTCAAAAAGTACCATATGCCAGAGGGTACCAAGATCAGCCAATCACAAACTTTAACTGCAATAACAATATGTATCAAAACAAATTCTATAGCTATGGTTCTGTAGCTTCCATATTCATTTATAGCTAAGCAAACTATAAATGTGCCTCTTTAAAATAAAAAGTGATGACAATAATCTAATAGAAAAAAGAGTGGGGACCATAAAAACTCAATTCCTCCCAGCTCCATCAACTCAGACCCCTAGGTTTTCAAAGTGACAACTTCAAAGAACTCTTGTTTTGAAAGATAAAAGCGGTTTGATGGTAAAGCCGGAAGTAGTACTTTAGACTATTAGAAGCCCACTTCACACAGCTCTCACTAGCCTTGTAGATCGCCCGGATGTAGCTCGTTTTTTCCCCCGTTTCCCATAGATAGGCCTTTTACTGCTGCTAAGCTGATAAATTGAGAACATGTTTTCCCAAAACATTACAAAACAAGGATCACAGCATATTGGTATAGGAACCATCAAAAATAACTTCAAAGTACAAAAACAAAATGAGAAAAAAGTGTATTTATACAGTAATTAGTCATCTTTAAAAATAATTTTATCAAAGCTCAGCTGATATAATGGATACTGCCATGCTTACCAATAGTCATTTGACTCAAAGGAGAATACACTAACACATGTCAAAAGGGGAAAAGTAGGTATACTTTGACTGCAGTGCAGCAAATATACAGTATTTACAATAAGTAAATAATTGTAATTATAAGGGAAGATGGTGCTTAGGTATTCCCTTAAAAAAATTATATATATTCAACCCCTAGGCTGGATATTAAGGAAAATGTAAGGAAGAAATTTAACCTGCACACTCCCCAGTTACATTATAAAAAACCCCTTCTCATTGGCTTTTACTAAATGTGATCAACCTTGGCCTTTCACATATTGATCTGTAAGCAAAATGGTCTGAGACATCTCTGCAGAGGCATTTTATTTCAAAACAAACGATTTAAAACTTATGACTGTAAATTAATGTGCAGGTGTGAATGCAATGCTGTACAATTAATGTCAATGTGCCCGCTGCATTTTCTTGAACATATTTTGATCTGATCCCCATCTTTACAGAAGACATTATCAAATAGAGAGAGCACACAAATAAGATAATTTGCGTTTCCAATGCACATTTACATTTCACCAAGCGATGCATTTACTTTCATTGCATATTAAACTGGGACCTGTCTGTTGACAAAAATAGCCTCTCCGTCAGTCCCACAGACAAGGCATTGTCCAAGTACATCCAAACTGTTGACAGACAGGGTCTGACTGGGCAGCATATGAGTCGTCTCCAAACGGCCTTTACTGGAGTCTCCACTGAGCCATGCACTGATGGACTGGTTACCACCAGCTGGGGCCACGGCACTGCGAGATATGATGCTGCTGTTCCGACCACCTGGTAAACCAATGACAAAACTTCCTATTATATATCTATCTATCTATCCATTATTAATTATTTGTTATTATTAGTTTAATATCTTCATTTCCTTATAGCAACTTGTTTTTGAAAAATGCTTTACAAAGTCATTATCATTGCTGAAACAGAAAATGCTGTTTGACTGCTGGCTAAAGCCTTTAAAATAAGTACCATGTCCATGATAAATATGACTTGCCTTGTAAGAAGGAGGGCATGTCTGAATTTGAAGACATTTCCCAATGCAGCAGCGAGCCGTCCTCTGAACATGTGAACAGATGGTCTGGGTTGGTGGGATGAAAGTGAACCTCCCACACTGTGCAGGAAAACAAAATAAAAACTTTAAAAAAGCAACAATCAGATAGCTATGCAAAAATATGGTGGAGGGGGGGTCTAAAATAAGACCTCTAAGTCATCCAAACGTACTCTCAGCAGAGTGTGCCTCCATAAGTGAAAAAGGTGCGCTGCCTTGTCTCACATCCCAGATACAGAGCATGCCGTCCTGGCCTCCTGTGGCTACGATATGTTGTTGGTTGGGATGTCTGGCCACACAATGCAGAGGGACTCTATCCCCGGTCCTGGAGAAGAATCAGATTGAACAACTAATTTATATATAACACTTTTAAATGAAATTATGTCATTGGGATAAATTACAAAACAGAAAAATCCATTGGAAAAGAATTAAGGGGTGGGGAGGAAAAAAAATAAAAATAAAATAAAAATCACACATTCAGATATAACTGATTTTCTGTGAGCCGATATCTTACAGGGAAAGAATCTGAGATGGTGTGTTGGTCTGTTGTCTGAAATCCCACAGCTTGAGTTGGCCAATGGAGTTCACCGTCAAAATCTCTGTTGTCCTCAGAAAAGTGACATCATGAATTGTGCTGCTATCAGCATTCTCTAACAACAAAAATGGAGACCAATAAAGCACATTAATCAAATTATACAATTAAACTCATCACTCCTTATAGTTGCTATGCGCAAATTTCTGTCATTTTATGTTAAAATAGCATGTGAGGTTTTTTGATGGACAGGGGAGAGAAGTGATGGAGAGCAGAAAAGTCCAACTTGTTTGGAACAGTAAAAACTTGTAATTCCCCATCGGCGAGTCATCGAGTCAGAATAGCGCACATAGCAGTTTTAAGAGTATCACACTCTTATAATATTAAAGTGTACATTTTCAACATGCCATGATGACTCAACAAGTAATTTCTCTAACCTATAATACGAATGACTCCTTCCTGGTCAGCTCTGAACAGTATTATTCTTCCATCTTCACCAACTGTAACAATCTCAGGACTGTTGCATATAACTCCAGTGCATGGAGCATTGTCACAAGGGTAACGATGGGCTCTTGCCCAACACTGAGAAACAGATATTGTCTGCAATGAAGGGAAAAAACAAAACAATCTTTAACACTGCTTTTGAAAGGAATTAGTATACTAATTATATAGTTAGTTATACATCCACACAAATACAATTTGTAACATACTCTTTCACTGCAACTATTCCCCCAATCGCTAGCTCAAGTCATGTTAGCTTGTTAAATAGGTGTTAGAGTTAGTTACTAGTTAGTTAGTTACCTGACTGTTTTGGTGATGCCGGAAAATAGTCACTGCTCCAGTTGACGATGCTGTGACAATTCTGTCTTGGTCCAAAAACTATTCAAGATTAAAGAGAATTATCACAAGCACACAGGGACGCACAAAAACAAGGGACCGTCGACTTATTCAGATAGAGGACACAAATTTGGGGAATCTAGTCTTAAATGAGCATGGGCATTGAATGTATGCTCAGTGTTATTTACAGTTTGTCTTGCATTGTCTCTTTGGATTGTATTGTATCATCTGTGTCCAGTCAGCATAAAATGCCAACTAACTTGTCAATATTTGTCTGCAAACAAGGCAGTACTGACAGATACCTGAACTTTTCTGTACTTGACAAATAAAGTTTCTATTGAATGACAAATAAAACTCAACTCAAAAATTCAACTGCACTGTTAGTATGTACCACACATACTCATACTGTACATATATATATTTTTATATCTGCTTTTTGCACTGAATCCTCAACCGGTGCACATGTAAATATAAAATTTTTATATCTTACCTGTACTATGCCCTGTAAATATCCCTCACTTTTTTATATATTTTTGTTTCCATGTGCACTGTTTGTTGTTGTCGAATGCTTTTGTACTGCTGTATACAAAGTGAATTTCCCCATTGCGGGATAAATAAAGGCACATCTTATCTTATCTTAAAAGGGTAGTACAAATAAACGCAGCCAGTGACCCATTTCGGGTTCTGAATCACTGATAAAGAAACATATAAATCAGTTAATGCATCTTCCATGAGTATTACCTGCAGATCCAGAACATCTCCATCATGCTTGTATTCACATAATAACTGAGGGTCTCCTTCAAGTTCATCTTCCATGCCAGGGTCCCAGTGTTCTCCTATGGACCAAATGGAAATCTTGTTGTCCTGCAAGAGGTATTAATAAGGACAGTTAATGATGCATTAAAGCCAGTACTGCAGTTTGTTAACTATAAGACATCATATTGCGGTTGATAGCCTCCTTAATAACAAAGTATCTCCACCAGTAACATGGAAGCTTCTACCTCGTTGTCCCACGATCCAGTAGCAAATATGTCTGGTTGTTGCAAAGAGGAAGATGATACTGGCCTCCATCTCGTTTTGCTGACCTTCTGGGACACATATTTAGCATTTATACCCTCCATGGAAACAGACACCCTTTCATGTACTTAAAAAATACTACTTTCGAAAATTAGCTTAGCACTTATGAGCATCACTCGAATGAAACCCGCCGCCGCTAAGGAAAGTACGGTGGCTCAGTGAAGTCAACCTGCCAAAGTACGCGATTTAAATGTGGTTTACCCTGTAATGTCCCCCTAGCGGCCATCGGCCCACTGCGGGTAATCTGTTAAATCTGTCTAGTCACCTGGGAAGGTGGCTTTTGCCTGTGCAATTAACGCTAGCGCAAGATAAATAAAGATAAAAACACTCCACCGATATTCACTTTTTATGGCAAGGCAAGGCTTTTAAATGCTAATAAGCAAGGCTTTGTTGTCTCTGGGTGCGGTTTACAAATGCAGTCTTGTGGTAGAACAGGAGTGGGCAACCATGTGCCATGGAGGCCAAGAGTATGCGGGTTTTCATTCATTCATTTCACACATGGTTGCCCACCCCTGTGGTAGAGTGTGGATGTATCGTGACGTGTCTGTGCTGCAGGTCGTGGGTGTGGATGTATCGTGACGTGTCTGTGCTGCAGGTCGTGGGTGTGGATGTCTCGTGACGTGTCTGTGCTGCAGGTCGTGGATGTCTTGTGACGTGTCTGTGGTGCAGGTCGTGGGTGTCTCATGATGTGTCTGTGCTGCAGGTCGTGGGTGTGGATGTCTCGTGACGTGTCTGTGGTGCAGGTCGTGGATGTCTCGTGACGTGTCTGTGGTGCAGGTCGTGGGTGTCTCGTGACGTGTCTGTGCTGCAGGTCGTGGATGTCTCGTGACGTGTCTGTGCTGCAGGTCGTGGATGTCTCGTGACGTGTCTGTGCTGCAGGTCGTGGATGTGGATGTATCGTGACGTGTCTGTGCTGCAGGTCGTGGATGTCTCGTGACGTGTCTGTGGTGCAGGTCGTGGATGACTCGTGACGTGTCTGTGCTGCAGGTCGTGGGTGTGGATGTCTCGTGACGTGTCTGTGGTGCAGGTCGTGGGTGTGGGTGTCTCGTGACGTGTCTGTGCTGCAGGTCGTGGGTGTGGATGTCTCGTGACGTGTCTGTGGTGGAGGTAGTGGATTTCGTCATCAGAACAGTTGGCGCAGGCGCGGCACTGACAGCTGCTGTCTACTTGCTCCGCAAAGTGTGTTTAATAATGGCCTGGAAATCTGGAGGAGCCAGCCACGCAGAGCTGGTCAACAATCTCCGCAGTAAGTTCAAATGTTATGTGAACAGATCGAGCCGATGCATTGAACGAAAGGTCCGATTTTTGCCTGAAACAAAGGTTTTATAATGTTATTCAGGGTCCCGCAGGTCTAATGCAGAAGCGTTAGCTAGCCGGCTGCTAAGTCAGAGATAACCTGTGTTGTTGACCTAGTATTACCTCTGTCACCAACACTAACCACGTCTACATACTCTGTCTTATGCAAACACACGGACTTTCACCAAGTGAAGATAGACTGGAGATGTTGAATTGTCTCTTCAAGTAGTTTCTAGACCGTTAATGTAACGACATGTTTATGTTAGATTATCTCGCTATATGTGCGTCACTGCGACGCTAGTTAGCAGCGCTGCTAGCTGCCCTGCCCACATTCATATGTATCCTTCATATGTATCCTTCTGCACACATCATTCATATGTATCCTTCATATGTATCCTTCTGCACACATCCATTCATATGTATCCTTCATATGTATCCTTCTGCACACATCATTCATATGTATCCTTCACCTTTATCACGGTAACATGACTCTGTGTTGGTGAAGATATGTAGCATGTTCTTTCTTACGGTTTAGATTGCGTCTGGGGAAATTAATACAAATTGATGACACTGACTGGGTGTGCTAAATATTCCACGCATGGGTGGACGAGTTTGTTTTCTTGTTCAGTCAACTACCACTAAAGCTGTAGAAACGCCCACCTGGGCATGACTATGCAACTGTAGCAGCAAACTAGTAGGATAAAGCCTGTTTCTGTACAGTACGAGCATGTTGCCAAAACCCTGAGCTGCAGACCATTGTCAATAATATTCCTCTTGCTTTTAAGAGAATGTGTGCTCTCTGCTTCTTCTCTCCCTTCATAAGAGGTATGCTCATATGAAGGAACAATGCGTATATTGTCTTGCAAGGAAATACTTAAAGAAATCTTGCGCATGAGGAGAGATAGAGGCCAGCTCAGTATGTGCACGCAGAACTATGCGCCCTGGAATGAAAAATTAAAAAGGTTTTAAATACTGAAGAAAATTCAGCAGTAATTTATGACCCATGCCTGCTACAGTGCTTACTCTTAATTTCGTTCAGCAGTGGTTGTTGGGGGTAGTTTTAAATTTTTTTGTTGCACATATGTCAATTGTTTGGTTTCTAGCTGTAGGCTTTGAATTTAAAATGTTTCTAATTGACTACTTGATCATGATAACTGGGCTTACTCAATATTGGCTGTAATATAATACTGGTTTGTGTTTTGTGGGGGAAAACTGCCTTTTTTTTAAAAATTGTATCTTATTTTTTATCAGTACATTAACTATTCTCTTGCCTTGATGGTGCACTACTTCTAAAAGAAAACTGATGAAACACTGTACTTAATGTTGGCCTATTGGTATTTAGATGTTTCAAAGAGCAGACCCTAAGTTGGCCTAGGATGGACTTACACTCAGGATGCCTGCTAATTCCTGACTTTCTTATTCTTTGTATCCTTTGACCAGTGCTCTATGCTCTGACAGTTTAAGACTCTGTGTTTAGGATCATAGTGTTTCTAGTGGCATTTGTATCAAAATCTTGATTATCTCATGAACTATCAAACCCAGTGCTTTCCCAAAGATTTTGATAAGGACCGAAATGTGTGTCAGACAGCGAATAAAATGTGTTACGAAGTTATCAACAAAATACTGTAGACATGTAAGTAAGCCTAAAAACAGGGTAGTTTAAATGTTGCACGCTCAGCGTGGAATCCTAAGAGAAAATTGTATGAATTGAGGGAGCACTATTAAAAATAAAGTCAGAAAGCCACCGATATATGTTAGGCTATTTGTCCTGCAGAAATGACTAGTAGGCGTCCATCTGGAAGACTGTATCTGTAATGTATCCTGCTGAAGACCACTCAGCAGCACATAGCTCTGAGGGTGAGGGGAGTTGGTAATGAGAGCAACACCGGCTGTTGCTGGCACTTCCTGCTGTTGGCACCAACTGCTCCTGGAACCTGTTGTGAAGGATTATTCTGAAGACGGTGACGGTTGGGCCTATGTGTGTGCATTTGTGTATGTTTGCTTTGTCTTTAGGTCCTGTATGTTTGGGCATGTCTGAGTGCGTCTTCATCTACCGTAACACAAAGCAACGTCTCTTCTTTTTTTTGCATCCTCAGAAAATGGGATCATTAAATCAGACAAGGTCTATGAAGTCATGCTGGCCACAGATCGAGCCCATTTCTCTAGGTGTAACCCGTACATGGACTCCCCACAGTCTATAGGTATGTGTTCATCTAACCATACGCGTGGTGCAGCACAGTGCAGACACATTCAGAAATCCAAGTAAATGGTAAATGGACTACATTTATATAGCGCTTTTCTATTCTTGCGACTACTCAAAGTGCAGTTAGGGGTTCAGTGTCTTGCTCAAGGACACTTCGGCATGCTACCAGGAGGAGCTGGGGATCGAACCAGGAACCCTCTCTATCTCCTGAGCCACGTTGCCCCCAAGTGATTAACTAACCTAATCTATGCCTCTCTTTTCAATCAAAAGGCTATCAAGCGACCATCAGCGCTCCACACATGGTATGACTTCAAAGCCTCGCAGACATTTCTACATCCTGTGAATCACAACTTTCATCACTGACTTTGTGAAACTTGCTCCCATTCCATCACTCTGTAGATAGTCACAGACAAGCAGAGATAAACAGGAGAAGCACGTCAACTGGTGCACAATCCCACCTCAGATAGATACTAAACCAAACTCAACCACTTGGTTTTATTGGATTAGAATGCCAGGGAAGCAAATCAGAGCATATTTCATGTATTTCTTGGACTGACATTACATAAGCTTTGTCTACTCTTCTGTCATTACGTAACAGACTGTAAATTAATAAGAACTGATGACGGGCATAAAAAAGAGACTGATGGCAAGACAGTCGTACCCTGTCTATCTATGCTAGCTAGATAGGTAGCTAGAACATGAATGACTGAGGAGCGGTAATGCCGTGTTCCTCTCCTCCTAGCATGCTTACGCCCTGGAGCTTCTGCATGACCAGCTGTACGAAGGAGCCAAGGCCCTGGATGTGGGCTCAGGCAGCGGGATCCTCTCTGTGTGCTTTGCACGAATGGTGAGCCACACCTGACGGGTAAACAAATACAATTTCTCCTTGGAGGCAGTTTTGATTGATTAATTTGACCAATTAATTAATTACTATCTTAACTAATCAACGTAAAATCTAAATCTTTTCCTGTGAAGAATTGAGCACCATCCACCATTTTATGTTTTACAGGTAGGTCCCAAAGGGAAGGTGATAGGAATTGATCACATCAAAGAGCTGGTAGATGATTCTGTTAACAATGTGAAGAAAGATGATCCAAGCTTGATAACCTCGGGCCGAGTGAAGCTAATAGGTAAGGTGGCAACGTTATTCTATTATATATTGGTGTAGCAGGCTATTTTCTAGTCTACTTTGAGTCAAAGGTTTCTAGAAATGGCACATTGTTTGAATGAGAAATTAACAATGAGTGTACCTTGCCAAACAAGGTTCAGTGTAATGCTCACTAGACCTTGAAGTCCTTTCCTCATCAGGGAATGAAACAGCTCGGTAGACTTGTGGGGTAGCGCAGTGCTGAATAATTCAGAAGCGAGTGCCTGTTTTCGTGTCGGTTTGATAGGCCAGGGCAGAGCTGGCACAGCCACGGTTTAACGTGTTCCCTTGCAGTGCTCAAATGAGTGCCCGTCGGTGTGGCGGGCAAGGCGGGCGTGGTGTTTAGTGTGAGTGACAGCAGCGGTCTGCCTGTGTTTCAGTGGGGGACGGACGAATGGGCCTTGAGGAGGAGGCACCATATGATGCCATCCATGTGGGCGCGGCAGCACCCACCGTGCCCCAAGCTGTGAGTCTCAGCACAGTAGTACTGTCAATACCGTCACAACTGACAGTCAAAGTCACATTGTCCCAAGTCACCATTCCCTCCTTAGGAACTAATACCAGTGCTGAAAAAACACAGAGATAAATACAGAATTTAATGCTGTTTTAAAACACTGGCTGTACTTGAATTCTTGCTTGGTTGAAGATTATATTACCATATGTGACCCGTGAGTACCTCCTCCCAGCTCCTGGAGCAGCTGAAGCCAGGCGGCCGACTGATTCTTCCAGTGGGTCCAGCAGGAGGAAACCAGATGCTGGAGCAGTATGACAAGATGGAGGACGGCAGCACCAAAATGAAGCCCTTGATGGGGGTGATTTATGTGCCTTTAACAGACAAAGACAAGCAGTGGTCCAGGTGGAAGTGACTTCCTTCTCCCTTTCCTCCCCTCTCTCCTTCTCACAGTGGCAAAGGTGAAATGGTGTGGCTTGGAGCAGTCAATGGATAACAAGGGCTGAGTTTGCTGCTTGTCAACATTTTTTGCTTCTCCCCAGACCATGCCAACAAGCTGCATGCCACTTTAATCTGTTTTTACATCCATAGTCACAAACTGGTTTAATAAACCTGCTCAACTACAGTGAGTTGAAGTGACATTCCTTTTGGAACTAAAACAAGTTGAACAACTTAGTAACAACTGGCAGCATTGTGATGCTTTTTACTCATATGTTTTGCATTTGGCTGTGATACTTTGGTCTGATGGCCTCCTAAATAAGAGCATGCCACTTGGACACCCACAGGAGATTAAAAAAAGAACCCTTTTCCCCACAAATACTATGCTTTGTTTTGCTGTGAGATGTAGATATCCAAACACAATAACCTTCAATACATTTTATTTTAGCAGTTTGCATGGGAGTGTGCTTAACTCGACTTTCCATTTGCATGACAGGACAGTTGTGTGACTTGAACGTTCCTCTTAATTATTTTCCTGCTACTTGTAACACTCAACTTCTGTTTTCACAGGGATGAACTTTGAAGAGGAAGATGGTCAATATTCCACATTTCAATTTGAACCAGGAGAGAACTAGAACGGGGTTCCGGCAGCCATTGGGATTAGTTCAAAGCAGAACAAACCATAATGTATTTTTGTTTTGTTTTTCAACTCTAACATTGGATTAGAGCATCATGCTGATGAAGGAGCCCTGAGGGGCTTATGGGGAAAAAAGACTGCTTCAAATTGAGCACTGAAAAGTGAAGAGTGTGTTTTTGTTTTCTTCAGGTCTGCATCTTTGGTTATGTTTTCTTTTTTCATTGCTGGATTTTAGATTTGTTTTTGTGGTTTCATTCAGTTGAATTGCAATCAACCATTTTTACATTGATGCATTTCAGCTCCATCAAAGCTGAGTTTAGGAGGAACGGCGGATCGACGAGGAGATAGCCTGAGCCTTTAGTTAATTCACTTAGCTACAGAGTGTTCTTCACCATCTAACTGTAGACGTCTCTGCTAACATACAAGCTCTCGCCCTCAACCAGCAGCATTCAAGTACACACACACACACACACACACACACAGAGACAACACAACGGCTGATCTAACCCACATGTTCGTTTGATGTGCCGCACCTGTAGGCGAAACACGTAGACAACACGTAAACTAAGCAATGCATCTGAACATACCAGCAAATGCCTCTGTACGCTCTTAAGGAGAGGGGAGCGCTGACTACACAGACACACGTACAGGGCTGCGCTTTCCACCTGCCGATGTGTTGCTTTCTGCCTCGTCTTCATTAAGATCTTGTGCGGGCTCTTCTGGTGACTGATACGAAATGAGATAGTCACTGCTTTGCCAAAATAAACCCATACAATATAAAGCGAATGAATGTCTTATGTTTTCTTGAAAACACTACATGGAATCAAAAAGCACATTTTATTTTGGGTGATCCATGTGTTGGATGATATTTTGCTTTCACACTTGCTGGTATGGCATATGAAAATAAAGAGTTGCTTATGTTTTTGTCTGTCTTTTGTTGTTGAATCTTCAGTGTACAGTCTACAAACTGCAGGTCAATCATTTCAGTTAGAAAATCTCTTACGTGTTGTTGGTACTACATGGAAATCAATATATCACCAAAAAACAGCAAGATGTATTGATCAGTAATAAACTTTTAATACATAACATAAAAGACGTTGTAGGTTGACGAATACATCCATACATATGCATTTATAACTTAAAGGCTTACTTAAAGAAAAATAAGCGACAGAATTGGGCTGGTACGGGATTCATTTGGTACCCAGGTATTTAATCTGTGTCTTGCTGTGATTCTGGGGCAACAGTCCAATAATTACAACCTGTTCATTTAGAGGCGATACAACTGTATCACATTTTAATACATTACAAAGCTGGCCGCGTTTTTTTTTTTGATGTAGCTGATGACATGGCACGAATATAGCTAAACAGCGCCACCCAGTGGCAGAAAAATATAACTGCAGCACTAAATCATAAAAATACACTCAACTGAGAATAATATTAAAATATTTTATATGAAAATAACCAACATTTAAGGGAGAAAGGTAATTAATAATATATGAAAGCGACAGGAGAGTATCTGTTTAACAAGTGTGTCCCACCAGTTGAGACAAGCTATTTGGCATGAAGAAATATTGACTGATGCATCGCTAGGTTAGTAGGTTAATAACAAACTTAGTCATCATGAACACAGAATCAGCTTTTCCCTACAACATCAATAAATTAGGTGTCAAAAATATTGTAATATTTATCAGTGGGTTTGGACGTGGCTTCTACCAGAAGCTTATGTCTGAGGGGTTCAGTATCGAGGTGTACAGAAGAGTTTATGACAACAGGGAGTTGGGAAGGTTCTGACCTGAGGTTAATACACTGTTGTCAAGAGAGTCTCAACCGGGGCTACAATAAATGCACAGCACAAACATTGAATGCCCCTGCTTAAGCTATGGACACGAAGATCCTCTCCCTGTTTACCGTACCAAGTCAGAAGCTCCCCACATCCCTGTATTCTGGAGGAGGGTATGACTGCAGACCGTACAGGTGTTCACTGCCTCTGCCTGATTAGCTACAGGTACATGCCATTGATGAGGTAATCAGACTCCTCTGTGGTGAGGGGGCGGGCCTTCTTCAGCTTGTGGTGAACGAGTCTAAGACGACAGCTAATCATGAGCAGCAGCAGAGCAGTGATGATCAGGCCAAGTGCCAATGGGAGGATTGCACCTGCAGGAGAAAAAACAGTCCATGCATTAATAATTAACAACAATAAACATAACAACCTTACAAAATAAACAACACACCTATTTCCTACTGAAAACCCTACAATGTGCTAAAGGCAGGAATCATAATACTGCATTACATGTGAGACACAACCAGGCAAAACATGGGAGAGAAACCGAAGAGCAAGACAGACAAGCAGATAAGCTAACAGACCATGTGGGGAAGCAACATAAAAACCCAAGTGGAGTAACCCAAACATAAACCGCAGCAGAAACAACGGCTAAAAACACCAGAAATGTTAACAACACGACACATGCAATATCAAGGCAATAATTAAAATAAATTAAAGGTAATTTATCTAACTTTTGTACTTGACCAAACAATTAAATAAAGATAAGACATCCACATCATATAAATATGCTAATTAAAAGTATTGCCCCCCACCCGTCATCGTGTCTGACAACATAACAACACCCCCTCATCTTCTCAAGGCCATCTCTCAGTTTGGCTGTTGCCAGTTCAGTTAGTGTTTATTCAGTGAATTAAAATGGCTGAACTTGTCAATGTTCACTTAATGCAGCTCCAAATGGTGGTTGTTACGTAGAGAAACTGGCAACCGCTGAGCATGGAGTGAGCTTGGGTTTAAACTCCCTCTAGTGAGTAGAAAATATTACATATTTCACTTTGAATAGCAACATAGACATTTACATAGTTTAAATGTTAAAGGCAGAATGAGTAAGATTTGTCGGTTGCAGTTTGTAAACACAACATTCAAAGTTGGCCCCTCCTCCCCGGGTCAACGACACCAGAAGCACAAGAAGCACCCGCTGCCCAAAGGTTGATGCCCAGAAACGTCCCAAACACAGCAAAATAAGAAACTACAGACAGAGGGCAGGATCTCTGCAGATACAGACACCACCACACACTTCTAGTAAATTCCTACTCATTCTGCCTTTAAAGGGACAATCACCGGTTTGTGTCCAACTCCAGCAGATGGCAGAAAAACAGACCTAGTCCTAGTTTCCCGTCCCTGTCTCACTGCTTATGTTTCAAAACACAACACTATTCACAAAAGCACACGCACTTCTACAGTAATGAGCCTGTAGGGGGAGGAGTCAGGGGAGACTGCCTGTAGGGGGAAGAGTCAGGGGAGAGAGGCCCGCTTATTCTCAATTCATGGATTTTAATGTAAAAAAAATAAATATTACAATTCAGAGGGTTTATTGATGAACAATTAGTCAAGTACCAGTTAGTATTAGTCTGTTACAATAAACTGAAGAGTGTTATTAAAAAATAAATACATAAATAAAAAAAGAGAACATGTTGCAATAATGTTTCGCAGTGGGAGCGTTTAGGAGGTGGAACAACATCTGACAATGTAATGTACTGTATACAGTATATACATATATATATTAGGGCCGGGACTTTAACGCGTTAAAGAAAACGCATACCAGAGTGGATAAATCCGAAAACGCTACCCTGGCGTTTCCGTGTGGACAGCCCAAAACTATACTTTTGAAAACGCACCGCCTCCGTACGTCGCGCATGCGCTAACCCCACCACCACAAACAACAACAACTATAACTAACAACTAACAACAACTATGGCTTGATATCGCTATTACAGCAAAATCGTCTTGTGTTTATTTATTTGTTTCTTCTTCGTTGTTTCTATTCTCTCTCTTCTTCTCCGTTTTGTTGTATTTCTGCGGCTGCGTTACAGCGCCACCCACTTGCCGGTTGTATATATTTCAGCGTATCCGTGTGGGCGGGGCCTCAGTGACATCAGACAACAAACCCCAGTACGATGGAGCTGGAAATAACAGTTACCTGGATGTAACTCCAGTTCTATGAGTAAGTGCGTAGCCCTCTAACGGGCTTCGCTATTGGTTTATCCCTCGAGGCTCCGCCTCGGCACCTGAGAAGAATTTTGTACTCACCGCCCAATCGGG
>OMKK01085539.1:0-13311 GCA_900302305.1 Polymixia japonica
TGTCTGTGCAGTCTGGGGAGAGCCGATGATTGACAACACACTGTCTTTCAGTTTGTGCTGTTAAATATTATATATAATGTAATATTATTAAATTTCACTTTACTTACTCCCCTGTGTGTGTGTGTGTGTGTGTGTGTGTGTGTGTGTGTGTACACAGCGCTTGCCCACTGTGTCCAGGTTCTCATGTTTACATTGTATACAAGGAGTCTCATTCTAAAAGGAGGTATCCACTATTTTAGTCGCGGTCAACTACTACTGGTCAACAAAATCCTAATCTAAAAATCCTAATCTATAATTTAGAGATATTTAATGATTAACTTCAGGAAATTCGCCATTTGGACAACCTAGCTGTTATGTGATGAGAACACAGACACCAAAACCATGTATCTCCGGTAGAACGTTTGCTCTAATAACCAATGCTTACACTTTAGCATACATCACGTGTCTTTAAATATTCAGTCGCAGAGTTGCAACAAGTTCTCGTTTTATTGTTTTCGGGATACTGCTAGTTGATACTGCGTTTTTTGTGCATTCACTTAAAATGTTTCTAAAATGCTTATTATATTGAGAAAGTTGCAGGTAAGGTATCCCCCATGTGTAAGTCGTCTTCAAGAATATACTTGTCAGATGTCAGAGTTAAACAAGGCTTTGATTGGTGTCTATGGACACCAAAGTGAGAATGCAGTCATGCATACAGAATGCTAACTTGGTTTTATTTACATGCTGTTTTACAGGGACCTCTCAGGCCATTATCCACACATGGCAAACACACACAGGCACACAAACACACGCACAGATACACACACACACACATGCACACATTCATGTACAAACATATCATGGCATGCTTGAATTCACTAAATGGTTCACTTGCACTAACACATATGCAACCATACACACATACACACATACAGACACACACACACGCATGCACACACAAACACAGTCCGAGTACCATCAAAATATAAATGAATGGGGTGACATATAATGTGTGAAACAAAACAGGCAGAATTGTAGTCTATCTATGTCATTATGAAGTGTTAAAATCAAAGCATTTTAATAACTTAATGAGACTGTATTTCAGTTGTTGTGGTTGAGGTTGAGGCTACATGAGGCAGAGCACAACGGAATTTAATCACGTTTATAGTTGAACGTCCAGCAAAAAGATAATATTCTGGGTAACAGCTGAGAAAACACACCAGCATTGATTTGCAGTCATGCAAGTACTATATGCACACACACACACACACACACACACACACACACACACACACACACATACACACACTCAGGTTAATGATCTTTTCCTCATGGTCATTATCATTCTCCTCCACTTTTCCAGCACACTGGCTCTTTCTCATGACCTTTGACCTCTCTAAATTCTAAGACACGCCTCTTTTGTGAAACTCCATCATCAAATCTTGTGTAGGTCTTTGAATAGATCCTTGTTAAGAACATTGAACAACGTTGTTTGGTAAAATCCTGTCATCTTTTTAATCATGTCTTAAAGGTCGATTGATAACATTTTTATGCAGACGAATAATTCAAAAAAAACATCCACAGAGCTTTTAGAAAGGTAAATAAAAGTATCACTTTTCCTAAAAAAATATTATGATTGTGAAGTAATCATTTTAAAATTTTTGTCAGGTCCAAAATGAACATTTTGTTTATCTCTGTGTAAGATGTCTGAGCTTTGGTTCCTGTTTCTAACAAGGCCTATGAGCCAGTAGTATAACGATGTTGGTATCACGTGGTATCTCTGTGTCATCAATGATCAAGAGTCTTAGTAGTTGCCAGTTAGCTATTAACTAGCTTAGCTTAATCATCTGAACAACAAACACATAAACATTACAATTCAGCATATTTAGACAAAATTAACAACAACTACCAACAACCATAGTCCTTACAACCTTAACTAATGTGTTGTCACTGGTTAGATTAGTCAAAATTAGACAGCTTCAATCCCCGAGGTGCTACGTTAGCATTAGTGATGGTTGTGTCCAGTTACCTAACGTTATAGTTCCCTCAAACAACGTATAACGAAGATGCACCACAGGGGATTTAGAAGAAGGTATACGCAATGCAGACTGAAAAATAAGTAGGTATATGCTGTATACCTCTGTATACCCTGCACTACACCACTGCTTTGATGACAAGCTAAATGTTACATAAAGCTAGATAGCCATATCGGATTACCATAGATTAAATTACATCAATCTTGAAACACCACTGCACAAAGTAACCTAAATCTATAGCTACATGTTGCAAAATGAATTCATTACTCTACCATGAAAGATTCATCACTTGACATGACTGAGTCTGTCTCAGTCTCACTCCAGTAGACTATGCAAATATGCAGGTTGTGCAATGAACTGGCAACCACAGGGGTCATGTGCTTCGAGCAACAGTGGTGTTGGGAAGTGAATGCAATGGAAGGGGGGAGGGGGAGTGCGACATCTAGTGGCTGAATGTTGTCAATAGCACCTTTAACACAGTTTTCTAGATGGCCTTCGATTTGACTGGTTTCACCTTTTGTATTTTCAACATATTTGACTGTTACTCTTATGTAACCCTGTTTTAATTAATGTATTGAATTTATTTGTTTAGATAATTGGCTTTTAGTTATTATTGTTTTATTGCTTGTTACTCCCTTTTTAGAGGCTATTTTAAATTACAATATTATGACTATCTCTAACCAAGGTGTTGTGTGTGCCTATAATCTCACAATCAAAATAACTGCATCTGACAATCCAATAATTCTTAAAAACTACAGTTTTGAAGTGATGCAACGCAAGTAACGTTTTCACACATCTGTTATGCGATTCTTTTTTTTATAATATAAGATTAAATATTTTATAGTCAACTTCCTGTGATTCTGTTATAATTAATGTGTTGGCACCAGCTCCTTGTTCCTTTTCACATTCCAGTCTTGGTCTGTTGTTTTTCCTCTATCTGTCTGTGTCTTATACTGTCATTGTCTTCCCCCTTCTTCTTTCAGCTTCATGGACACATGCTGTTAATCACAGTTATCTGAGCTCTTCCTTTTGTTAGTCTTTTACTCTCCATTGCTTCAAAGATCCTACCGTGTCAGAAACAAGCTCAAATTGCAGTCAGAGATCTTCAGAGGCTTCAAAAATCTGTCCTTGATTGAGAAGGATATATTCACATGCTGGCTGAAATCATACAAACACTCTGGATACCACACAAATCTCAACTTGAGAGCTGAAAAAGTTTTCAAGACAAATCTGAAATTTGAATCTTGACATTCTACTCTATTCTATGCAGGACATACATTTCACCGACAATTCTATCCATGCATAAAGTATCTGTCTTCCATCTAGGCTATCCTATAGTTCAAGGAGCTGTGTCAACTGTATTGGGGGTCATTGTGCCGTCTTCAAAATCATGTTCCTGGTCATCTTCTTCGGTCTGTTCCATGGTATAACGTTCATCACCGTCTTTCTGACCTTCTATGATATTTGGCTAGGAAGAGAAAAACAAGCCAGAAAGTCAATCCCTGTGCAAACACCAACCCAGCCATGGGCACGACAGAGCGAATGAACAGGAGAAACAGCTCTATAATAACCAGACATTTCTGCCAGATAACCATAATCAGATCCGTCCCAGTCAGATGTGCATGGCTAGGTACCGTTCCCATGTTCAGGGTTGATAGTCAGACGTATGAAGTTGAGATATACACCCCCAGCAACAATACCCAGTTAGCAGATCAAAAGTTACATCTATGTCACAAGGTTTTGTGGATTGAACCATGTAAAAGTTATTTTTGTGAGCACTCAAGATGCAATATTTGAGTCATAAACAACAAATGGCTCCACTGTAAAATACATCTATTCAAGACTTATTGTTAAACACATTATTTAGCTAGTTTTCTTTTCTTTTATGACTGATTGATATGAAAATCAGAAGCTTTACTGATATTTTAGAAACTGTAATACGTTTACAATTTAGCCATCTGTATAATAATGAGAACATTTTTAAAGCTCAAAGTAATTGTTTTCACAGTTGATGTCTTGATGCAATAGAATGAAATACATAGAATTTATCCACAGAATATTCTATTTGTCAACCGGAGATGAATCAATAAAAACAAATTACTTTGGTTGGATGTTAATAATTGATAGTCCTATATTCATTCAACCGTGTCAAGACTCATAAGCAATACTGTAACATTATTGAAACTAATAAAATGCAACCATTGTTCATTTTCACTCCTTATTTATAATGTTATTATAATTACTCTGTATCTTTGGTATATAGTGACTTATTACTACAATGGATGTAGTTATACCACAAGGTGGCAATGTGGCAACATACCAATAAAACCAATTAAAATGTGGTTATGTTTGTGTCACACAAGGTGTGAGGTTCTTTTAAAATACCAACAATAATATAATTCCACTGTTGAAATAATGCACAACCACAAGAGAGGGACCTTCTGAATATTTGTTTTACTGATAAAATTTAGTACATGTACAAAAATAGCTAAAAGCAAGAAGGTCTAAAGGGCAGGTGATAATTGTTTAAAACTACAGACTGTCTCTACATGTTCATGTCCCCTAATACCCCTTAAGACAGTAGGCCAGCAGGAAATGTTCAAGTTCTTTAGGGCCCCGCCCTCCACAGCATGGCCACTCTTCGGTCTTCAGAGAAATTAGCTGATAGAGCGCGTTGAACACCACCTCTCGCCTCTGCGTCACACCCGGCTCTCCCAGGGACTGGACTGGTCCGGCCTCACGTGTAGCTGCCGTAGAGAGAGGAAGGGTCCTCAGCCAAAGAACACACAGCATGGAAGCTCATACACACACACACCAGGTTCAGCTTGATAACATTCCTTCACTAGTGCACTTAGCACACCTGGCCCGTCCAAGGCTCCGACCTCTGCCTCCGTAGCACACCTGGCCCGTCCAAGGCTCCGACCTCTGCCTCCGTAGCACACCTGGCCCGTCCAAGGCTCCGACCTCTGCCTCCGTAGCACACCTGGCCCGTCCAAGGCTCCGACCTCTGTTCGGCTGGTGGAAAAGCTTGTGTGTATGAGTCCACTCCAACAGTCCTGTGTCTCCTTTTTGTTCTCCTGCCACAAGCACAATGAGTTCTCTCTCCCCTAATCATTAAAGCATGCAAGTACTCCAGTGAATCAGGACATTACTCAGACCGCCATACTGACATTTGTTTGTTTAATTTTGCTTTTAAATGTGATTTTAATGTGTTCTTTTATTAGTTGCCTCAATGCAACCTTTGGCATTATTATTTTATGGAGAGCAGTGCCTGTCAAATATTATATATATTACCTCTTAGACTCAATAAGTTCACATATTGGATGCATATTTGTGAGCCGACCTCATCATAAAGATATGTACTGTATCTTAATATGAATGCAGACAAATGTGTCCTTCTTACTGTTACATATACAATACTCTTACATATTTTGCATACTTGTTTGAAGGATTTTGTTCTTGGCTGAAGCTGCAGATTCAAGACACAAAGCCTTTAACCCTCTTTTGGCTTCACATACTGCATTATGTGAACAGACCTGTGTCTACAAAAATGTAGATCTAAAAAAGAAAAAAAATGAAAATACATATTTTATTCACAACAGAGCAATGCATTCCCATCAAAACGAGACAAACAAAGACAAACCCAGTCAATGGAAAGGTGGTGATGATTGTACTAAGTTGTGTGTTGTGGTCCTGTCTGCCTAGTATCAAACCTTGACAAAAGGCCCAGAATCTCAAGCAGCTGTTGATTGATTGATTGATTGATTGATTGATTGATTGAATTTATTTATGGATCAAAAGACACAACAAATCCAGTGACAACACTTATTTCCAGCACGGTCCCCCGATGTTAGAACCAAATGACATACAAAAATAACATATAAAGCAACACATAAGGCAAAAGTCCAATACAAGAAATCCATATTCTACATATCTAAAAAACAAAACAATAACATCCTGACCCAATACCATAAGATAGCGCATTTCTAAAACCAACATTAAAACAGTAATCCAAGTACGACCTGACAGCTATCAGGCTACTTTACCCAAAAGATATGAGCGAACCTGACCTTTAAACATTCCTCTAGAACCTAACTGTGATTGAGACTGTGATTATGTCATTCAGTGATTTAATGAGCCTTTCTGCAACACTTTAAAAATAATATTTTAGCACTTACAGTAAGACTTTAACCCTACTCACCAACACGCAATACTCTAACTTAACCATAGTATGTTACCATACTGTAGCACCAGATACCATTGGGGGAAATTATTATACATATTAAACATATTACAAAGAACATTTTACACACTGTAAAGAGTGCATATGCAAACCAAAGCTAACATACAGTAGCTCTATATTCAAAATGGTTGGACTGGTTTATGTATTAAGTGGTTTAGTTATGCAGTTGCATCGTATCAATGTTCACTGACTTGATATCTTAGCAATGACATAGCAAATAGGAAACAGTTTGTGATAACACACTAATGCATTTTCTTGCAGGCACAAAGACATTTCTTAATCATCATAATCATGATGTAACACATTCTTTTATCTGTTAAACATCTTGTTTTTACCTTCCTATCCACTATCCTTTAAAACGGCGACCAATGTGGTCAGTGTGCTGTTGGGGTCCAGTATTCTAACCAGAGGAACATTTACACCGGTCTCTTGGAAAATCTGGTTCTGTAGTGTCATGGCCAACATTGAGTCAACGCCCAGTGAGAGCAGAGCTGTGTCATCGTCCAACTCATCTATGCTAACATTGCTTATCTCACTCAGCATCTTTCTCACATTGTCATGTATGGAGGACAAATGTTGAACCCTGGGTTCAACAATAGTATTGTCTCTCGGTTGCATTTCCACCAAACCTGACAGTCGTTCTCTGAGAGACGGATTTTGTGAAAGAACGTGGTTGCTTAGATTTTTGAAGTTGAATTTGCATATTACTTGCTGTGGGTTGTTCATCAACAGACATTTCTCTAGAGACTCATGAACCTCACACACATCCATAATCGCCATCCCTTTTGCCTCCAGAAACCTTTGGTATTGGTCTTTGTTCAACAGGAGACCAAGGTTCAACGGACCCCAATTTATGGACTGTCCAGCAAGTCCAAGGTTCCTCCGATAATGACAGAATGTGTCCAGGAAGGAATTGGCTGCTGCATAGTTGCACTGTGACGCGTTACCAATGAAGGAGGAGATGGAGGAGTAACACACAAAGTAATCTAGTTTGTTATGCAGTGTTGCATAGTGGAGATTGAGAACCCCATTCACTTTTGGCTGTAGCACTTTTTGGAAGAGGGACCAATCCAGGCTTTCTATCAGTGCATCGTGTAATACTGCAGCACTGTGAAATACTCCTTTGATTGGACAAGAAGGGAACCTTTGTCCGATCTTGGAAATTGCCTCCACCACCTGCCCAGATAGAGAAACGTCACATTGGACGTTCATTATTGCTACCCCACACCTTTTCTGGAGTTTTTCCATCTCAATTTGCATCTCAGCTGACGGAATACTTCTGGATAGTGTTGCTATGCAACCTCCACCATTACGGGCAATGAACTTGACTGTCTCAAGCCCCAAACCAGAAAGCCCTCCGGTCACAATGTAGGTACAGCTCTGCTTAAAGAGTTGCCTCTGCGTTGTAAGAAAAGGGATATCAGACACTGGACAATCAGATTCTTCCTGGTCTAAAACCACTTGCTGCACAGTCTTTGCTGCAAAGTAGGACACAACGTCTGTGTTCTTGTGATCCTCTCCTGTGCGCAGTAGTTGAAACGTTTCCCTTTTCAGAGGTAGCGATGCTGTATCCATGCCTAATGACACTAGCCAATGAAAAATCTTCCTATTCTGTGTTTTTAGATTGGCTCTCTGGAATACATCGGACACATTAAGTTTGTGTATATGCACGTGTTCGCTCTCCCGCGAAAATGCGTTAGCTGAGAGTGAGGATGACGTTTGGTTGTTACACACAAAAATGACCTGTCTTTCCAGATCACTGCCGTTGCTTATCCCAAGCCAAGACTGATCAAATGGGTGCAGGAAAACAAAAGTACGACACTGTTCAATGTTCAGAAGCTCGCTACTGAAACGTGGCCGAGAAATAACATTCCACCCTGACCTGTTTGCCGTCACCGTTAAAACCTTCAGCAGACCGGAGGCCGGGCTAGATGAGATGATGGCCAACTTCCTCTGTTGTTTTATGTGAAGTAGCAACCTCTGCAAGATCTCCCATGCCAGCACAAAGTACGACATACAGGGGGTCTGTCTTAGAAACGGGAGTCTTCTCGTGTTGTAGCACGCAGCTTCAGGAATCACAACCGTTGAAGTGGCAGCCACCGGATAACAGGAAACAATATGATCTCCCGTTTTCAGTCCACGAACATCTTTCCCAACAGCTGTGACAACGCCAGTAAAATCTAAAGCCACGAGTGCGTGATTCTGGGACGTGTGCTTGTTCCAATAAAGGGTCTCGCCAAAGTTCAAATGTGAAGCACTTACAGGAAAGTAATCAGAGGAATGTACGCACACGTTTGTTAGCTGAATCTCAACCGACTGCTCTTGGATGAGATTTTTGTGTGCATCGCAGGGCATGGCGGACAGGTTTGCCATGTTATATGGATCAGCAGTCTGCAGGAAGAAGTACCTCTTATACATAGAGTGGATACCGCCGTCACAAAAAGCCATGTCTTTTATCGGGGTTCGCACTATTCTTGTTGACGATGCCTGGCCGTTGCTGATCGTGACCTCTTGGTGTTTACAGGTGTTTATGACATGAACCAGAGTTCGAATGTCTTCACTGGTCACAGAGGCAAGGTCAATCAGCTGAAAAGAGAGACCCGGCACCTCCGCCGCACAGGCCCTTGTCATTCCAGACAACACAAAACCAGGACTGATGTGGTCCACAGTCCTGTCTGCTGATCTAGAAGTTATGACCCGAACGGTGCAAGAGCATTTGCTTTCTTTCAAGACTTGAACAATCTGGCGAAATCGCTCACAGCAACCAACCAAGCATTCCAATGTCTTCTCAGGTGACAGGTGACTGAGGTTCTGAACACCCCAAATAAACAGAACCTCCTTTAAATCTACGTTATTGTTAAGAGAGCAAAGCACCATGTCTTGAAGCTGGCCTGATAACTGGTCTCTGTTCATAACAATGGTTGATTCTGGGTGTAGATACGGTCTTAGTGCTTTAGCGATGCCTAGTTTGTCTTCAAAAATGATGGCCTTTATTTTGCAGTTTAAGTCAATCTCATCCATAATTGAGATGATATCATTGTGGAAGAACAGTGACTCTGCAACATTTGCAGCAGTTGAGCAGTGGCCCAAAAACGAGATCCTCACCTCCTTAAGTTCTACCAGCACTTGGCCATCTTTAGTGGAAAAGCAACCGCATACATCAAGGAAGTCTGATGTCTCTTGAGTTGCTCTTAAATACATGACCATTTCCTCTTGGAGTGGTCCTGATATGGCTACACAACCAATCGCTGAGGGGAATCCCTGCCTAGCTGCTCGCCCTCCGATAGCTACCACAGCAGTCATTTGCAGGAAATAGTCCAATACCACCGGATGGAGAAAATACTCATGAAGCTGTTTGAGTATCTCACCAGGGATTTGAATGACTGTTACAGCTTCCTTGAATTCATATCCAAACCGCACATCATCGAGCTGTTTGAAAACAGAGCCATATTCAAATCCTGCTTGAGAAAGTATTGAGTAAATCTCTTTTCTCTTGATAACCAATTTGCACCTTTGAAAGATAACATCCAGGCAAATGGTTTGTTCTTCTAACAATGGTTGGCCATTTGTACACTGATATGTGCCAGATGTGTGTGTTGTTGAGGAGGACTGTACTTTAAATGTACTCTTCGTCTCTGCAGGCTCGAGCATTACTTTAATTTGACGGGGGTTTGAGCTGAGTGGTAACAGACTGTGAAAAGTTACACTGATCTGGAGCCTGGAAATTGGCACCTTTGGCTGTAAACTTGCCATTACTGAGGCATACGCTAGTTCAACATATAATGACCCTGGCACAATGACGACACCGTCGTTTTTGTGCTCCCAAAGGTAGGGTGCAGTGTCCAGAGAGAGATTGCACTTGTGCTGTTTATTATGCTGCATTGTTTGGGATATTAGTGGATGTTGTGAGAAAACAGTTGATTCATTTCCTTTTCTCACAGCTTCAAAGTGCACCTCCTTCTTCAGGCTGACATCAAACTGATAGACTGGAAATGCTGTTGGCCGTGTCTCACTCCCGCTATAGAACTGATGCCAGTCCACATGGATGCCCAGTTCAAATAGTTTTGCCACTGTAGACAGCATCGTATCATAGTCTTTCTCTGGGTGCACTGATGGGAGAACAATGGTGTCATTTCCCAAAGTCTCACAGATGTTCCTTTGGAGAGCCCTGCGGGGTCCGATCTCCACGAAGACAACGTTCTGTCTTGACCGCATGTCCTTCGTTGTAGCTTTCAGTGTTTGTTCAAATGAAACGGGCTCTCTGATGTTCTTTGCCCAGTACCTTCCTGTGCTAAAGTCACCATTTGAATACTTGTCCCCGGTCACTGTTGAAAAAAGCTCACAGTGCATATTGTTTACAACCAGAGAGCCAATATCTTTCTCAACGTCTCTCAATATGGGATCCATCATATGGCTGTGGTATGCAGCCGGAACATCCAAGACACGGAGGAAGAGATTTTTATCTTTAAACATGGTCTTCAGCTTCTGATGGAGGGTGTCGATAGCGTCTGAATCCCCTGACAGAGTGCAGGACTGGGGGCTGTTGAAAGCTGCTACACAAATTTTCCCAAAGAATATGGGAAGAATTTCAATGACTTTTGCCACATCGATGTTACCGACTACCAGCATTTTTCCTCCCGTGACTTTGTTCTGGAGTGTGCTGCGGTGGTACATGACCTTCACCGCGTCCTCAAGAGACAACAGCCCAGAACAGTGAGCTGCAGCGACCTCTCCGACAGAGTGTCCAAGAACGGCATCGGGTTTGACTCCCCAATGCTCGAGAAGACTGGAGATGCCAACTTGAATGGCAAAGAGGAGAAGCTGGACGACATCCGGCTCGGTGTAATCATCATTGTCATAGTCGCCTGCAATTTTTTGCGTGAGGCTGGTGCTTTTGTAATTCTGAAAAAGGTTTTCAATTTCTCTGACCTTCTCTCGGAACACAGGCACTTCTCTCAGAAGCTGCTTGCACATACCCCTGTAGGAAACCCCGTTTCCACAAAACACAAAGACCACTCTGATGTCTGACGTTCTCGACTCAACCTTCTTGCTCAGTGCAGATGTCAGCTGACGGCCTAAGTCTGACGGGGAGGATGTTAGGAAGGCTTTCCTATATTTGTGTTTGTAATGGCTCCTCCTACACGTTGAGGTATACGATAATGCTTGTAGGTCAACTGTTTCATCTCTGCAAAGCCTCTGCTGAGTGTCTGTGACTGACAGCATCAACGATTTCTCTGAGGCTGCAGAAATGACAAAGAGCTTTTGCCAGCCATTAGAGATCAGTTTGGAAACGGTAGCCTGCCTGTACTCTTTTACAATTGCATGTGCATTTGTGCCTCCAAACCCAAAACTATTGATCCCAGCTACCCTCTCTAATGGCCCATGTGTCTCCCATTTCTCAGCTTTGGTAGGAATATTTATGCTCAGAGCATTTGCATCTATGCTGGCACAGTCTTCAGAGTAGAACAATGAGGGAACAATAGTTTCGTGCTTCATCATTAAGAGTACCTTAATGAGCCCTGCGACTCCAGCTGCAGATTCTGTGTGTCCTATGTTGCTCTTCACAGAGCCGATGCGCAGTGTCTCTGAACCTGGAGGTCTGGCTTTGGCAATGACGTTTGAGATGCTCTCTGCCTCCGTCGGGTCTCCAACTGGGGTTCCGGTCCCATGTGCCTCTATGTACTGGACATTTGCAATGTCTGACTCGGAGTAGATCCTGCGCAGAAGCTCCTCTTGCTGAACCACTGAGGGCTTGGTGATTGGAGTGACTGAGCGGCCATCTTGGTTGACTGCTGTTTTGCTGATGATACCCCAAATCCTGTCGAAGTCTCTTATAGCCTTTGTATAAAAAGTCATACCTTAGTCATACCTAGCAATTACTGTTATGGATTTGCATTTACTCTAACAATGAAAGGGCATGGCTGAGAAAATATACACAGGGGGTACAATGTACTTACATTTTTCAGGGGTTTCAGCAGAACTATTCCACAGCCCTCTCCCCTGCCATAACCATCCGCTCTGCTGGAGAAGGGTTTGCTGGTTCCTTCAGGTGAGATCATCTTGGCCTTGCTGAGAGCAACGAACACTCTTGGCTCTATGATGCAGCTGACACCCCCGCACACAGCCATCTCACAGTCTCCTGGACGAGGAAGAGGTTATGAAATAAGAAATAGAAACTTAAAAAAAACATATACTAGCCCACTTTGTCATTGTATATGTTAAAACTCAGGAAAAGACAAGCGAACAAATGTAATACTTTGCTTTATAGCCTGGCATGCTGAATGCAGAGCCACCAGAGAAGAGGAGCAGGCGCTGTCAATGGTGAACGAAGGGCCGGTGAGGTTAAAGGTGAAGGATATTCTGTTGGCAGCGACACTCATAGTCGTTCCAGTGCCGTTGTAGTGGGTTATTGTGCTGGGGCTGTTGTTCAGAAGTCTCTCATAGTCCCTGTTCATGAGACCTGCAACAATATATAATTATATACCATACAGAGCATATTATAATCTGCTTAGTGTTAAGACGTAACCTCCTCCACCAGTTCTATACAGCCATCTTAGAAAGCATCCTCACTTCATCCATCACAGTTTGGTACGGCAGTCTGGACAGTCAATCACGCAGTAAACTCCAACGCGTAGTTAAAAAAGCATCCAAAATCACAGGCACCACTCTCCCATCATTAGACACACTATACCATAAACGCACAATCTCAAGAGCACAAAAGATAGTTTCTGATTCATCTCATCCAGCTGACCACCTGTTCCAACTGCTGCCCTCTGGCCGGCGCTACAGATCCATATCCACCAAAACTACCCGGTTCAAAAACAGCTTCTTTCCCACTGCCATTAGGTCACTGAACTCCACTCACCCCTGAAGCAATACCCCATACACAATTCTGTCCAGGTTGAATGTTTTTGTATCTGTCTATATGCTACCTGTACTGTCTGTATACTGTGATATATACTGTCTTGTCTATGTCTGTTCTGTTTTCTGTGATGACACAGTGGCTGTGTACCGAAAGCAAATTCTGCCAACTCTGTTGTGCAGTCCTTAATA
>OMKK01085541.1:0-12750 GCA_900302305.1 Polymixia japonica
AATGCCGTGAAAATACTGTACAACTTCATGATTTAGCACTTGTTAGAAGCACTTGTTAAATACATGTACCTGTTACTGTAAATGATTTTACCCTGTGTGTTCACTCTCTGAAGCGTCTTTGAGCATTTCGAAAAGCGCTGTACAAGTTCACTGTATTATTTATGATTTACCCAGTGTAAACAGATTTACATGTAAATATAGGACCTACATGTATCAATTCCAGATATGAGCGCGTATGGACAAAATCATCATTCTGGCCTCTCGTAGTACAAAGGGAAACTTGTGCAGAGCAAGAGAAACAAGAAATATAGATTATTTTTTCTGAGGGTTGAGAGAAAAATAGGCAGCTAAGGAGCTCAGACCAGCTCGCTCCGGCTCCAGAGTTCAGCTCTCACCGTCGCATCAGCAAGAAGGAAAACATAAGAGAAATTCATGACTGCGAGCAGTGACAATTCATAGTTCATCATCTCAGTCACGTCTTACCAGCTTCTGAACAATGGACACATAAAGTCTGTATTCTTTTACAAGTGTTCCAGTGGTTGGAGACGGGACCGGGCCAGCAGCCCCGCTCCACCTATCCGCCGCCTCTCCTCTCTACACCTTGGTGGCCAGAGACTGAATCTCTGACTTCTGAGTCTGGGCGCTGAGTGTGGAAGACATAGAGCTCATCTGGCCGTGCATGGCCTTCTTCAGGTTGAGCAGGCACAGGCACTGGGAACGAAAGCGCAGGTCGAAGAAGGCATACAAGAATGGGTTGAGGCAGCTGTTGACGTAGGCCAAGCAGGTAGCATAGGGGTGGGCCAGCAGCAGGAAGCGCAGGAACCCGCAGGAGCTTGGCGCCAGGTTCAGATAGGAGAGGGCGTCCATGCTCTTCAGCACGTGGAAGGGTGTCCAGCAGATGGCAAAAACCACCACCAGAGTGGTTATTATCTTCAGCAGCCTCTTCTTCTTCTGGTCTTCCTTGCGCAAGTTGTTGAAGTGGCGCGTGACCGTGCACCCGATGAAGCAGTAGAAGATGGTCATGGCCAGGAAGGGCAGGAGGAACCCCAGGGCGGAGGAGGACAGACTGAGCCCGGCGATCCACAGATACTCGTGCCTCTGGTTCATAGTCACCAGGCTGAAGTCCATGGCGCACGTGGTGCGGTTGCTGTTGAGGTCGTTCACGGTGGTGCGGAACAGAAGCGTGGGAACAGCCAGCAGACCGGAGAGGAGCCAAATAGCACCGAGGGAGGCCAGCATGGTGCCCCGCGAACGCAGCCTGCTGCTAGACAGAGAGTGTACGATAGCCAAGTAGCGGTCAAAGCTCAGGCAGGTGAGACAGAAAACGCTGGCGTACATGTTCACGAGCACCACATAGCTGCTGATCTTGCAGAGAGCCACGCCGAAGGGCCAGTGGTAGCCCAGCGCCGTGTACACAGCCCAGAGAGGTAGGGTAATGACAAAGGTGAGGTCGGCCAGAGCCAGGTTGCCTATGTAGACGTCTGCCGCCCGGCGCTTGGATTTGGATCTCCAGACGGTGAAGATGACGACCCCGTTCCCCGAGAGGCCCAGGATGAAGATGAGCATGTAGAGCACAGGGATGAGGGAGTAGGAAGGCTCCCACTCGGAGAAGTCACAGACAGTCTCGTTGTCATCATAATATTCATAGCTATCTCCATATTCCAGAGTGGTGGGCTCCATGCTGAGGTGCTGCGGCGGTAGAAGAATTCAAAAATCCTTAGTTTTCAAAAAAGAGTCCTATACAATTCCCAGGCTTCAGAAGTATTAAGCTACTCAAATCAATGCAAATACCAAATGCCAACTGAGACTACAAGGTGACAGGAGTTACTGGTTCTTCTGAGTTGACGAGAGTTGCAAGAGAGCACAGACTGTGTGTGAGAGTGAGGGTTGGCCCTGCATGCCTTTTTAAACTCGGCCCTCCACACCCCTGTTCCCTCCCAGGACGAACCCCCTCCCCCATTAAAACACTTGGTCTCACATCCCCCGACTCACCCCTCCTCCTCCTCCTCCTCCTCCTCCCTGAGCAACGCCCCAGCGCTTCATAATAATACTACAGGCCTGTTCGATTAGGATAACTATTATTTTTATTGGACTTTGTTCGCGATTGAACGTTAATTGCTGATAATTGTACTGATGTGTTGTAGTGTTATTGTAGTCGAAAGCTTACTAGTTCTTTTGAAAAACTCCTCGACCATTTTTTTTTAAACATTAAAGACTAAATGTCAGCTTCTTTTTTTTAATGTTGCTGGTTAACGTTACTTTTAAACTTTATCGTTAACTTTATCGGCGATTTCGGTAGAAAATGTGTATTTTGATCGCGTCTGGAACAGGTCTGGACATGCAGTCTAACATCACAATTACAAGATAAAAGGCTGTTAAAAGTGCAAACCGCAGGATTTAACAATCGCAGCTACATATTAATACCTTATAAAACGCTGCAGCCATAACACAAAAAACTATAGACTACGTTTTATATGTTTGATGCTTGAAATGAAAATGTAATTAGATCGGCAATGGGCTACAAAGTGTTTGATGATTAGATTAAATGTAAATAAGAAGCTCAGTGGATGGTGTGAATTTAATTCTCAAGTCTGTGGGATTAATTTCCATGATAAAAAGACAAGCAAACAAACGGGTTTGAAACAAAAACAAAAGGAAACTTCGCATTGGGACTATCTTTGTGCTGGGGATGCCTCCAGTGACCTGACGTTTATTCAGAGTTAAAGCACCTGTTGATTGCTTCAAACTATATAATCAGGCTGCAACACCTTCTCTCTTCACCGTCCCTCTTCCACCCCAGACCTCTCTGTTCACAAACAAGTTTAAGATGACACTGCTCAGTTTGATTTCCCAGCACACAATCAACCCAGTTTTGTTTTTGACTCTGTTCATTTAACAAGTGCTTCTAAAACAAAACATCAATACATCTCAGAAATGCCGTGAAAATACTGTACAACTTCATGATTTAGCACTTGTTAGAAGCGCTTGTTAAATACACGTACCTGTTACTGTAAATGATTTTACCCTGTGTGTTCACTCTCTGAAGCGTCTTTGAGTATTTAGAAAAGCGCTGTACAAGTTCATTGTATTATTATAATTTACCCAGTGTAAACAGATTTACATGTAATTATAGGACCTACATGTATCAACTCGAAATTCTAGATATGAGTGCGTACAGTAAAATGAACTACTCAGCTTTTTCATTCAAGCGTATTGTTAAATGTATCACACTCTTTATTATACTATCTATATAGAAGTAAAGTTTCATTCGATACTACACCTAAGGCAAGCTCTTCCAAGCTTTCATGCTGATCTGTCTGTCTGTCTGTCTGTCTGTCTATATCTATCTATCTGTCTGTCTGTCTGTCTGTCTGTCTGTCTGTCTATATCTATCTATCTATCTATCTATCTATCTATCTATCTATCTATCTATCTATCTATCTATCTATCTGTCTGTCTCTGTCTAAGGAGAGGGAGAGAGCAGGGTCGTTGCAGCCAGTTGGGAGGAGTCTAACAAGGCAAATACTTGATCCTTCTCTCAACAACTAGGAGAACTTGGCGCCCGGTCTCTTCTCTGTGGAGACACAACTACTGCACAGCAGCACTCCCTCCTCTCTGATCTAACCCTAATGTCACAGGGCTCACTGTGCGTGCATGTTCACAGGTTTTGATGATTCTCTGTACATACAGTATATGAAATCTTTCTTTCGTGCATCTGTTTTTTTGCAGAACATTATTAAAAGTCTGTGTAAAAATACACACACACACACACATACACTTTCATGCATCTGTTTTTTTGCAGAACACTATTAAAAGTCTGTGTAAAAATACACACACACATACACACACACACACACACACACACACGCACACCAGGTGGGTTCCCCTTCTATCTTGTTCCCTAGAGAGAGGATTGGATGCCTGCTGATTGCAGGCCCAGTATCCGTTAGACAAATAACTTCACAAATTTAAAAAATAAAGGCTAGTAGATAAGAAACAGATGGCCAGATTAGACCATCTTCTGGGATATCTTCAGAAGACCCCTGCCTCACCGAACATCACTTCTACAGTTGCCAAGATTAAATACTGCTGCTGATACCCAAGTAGGGTTTCATCCAAGATGAAAACATATAAAAGAAAAATCTAATTTGTTGATTCATGGCTGTGACTGTCAAGTCAAGTCAAGTTTATTTACATAGCCCTTAATCACATTACGGTCTCAAAGGGCTTTACAAGCCCACGATAACAAAGAATTAAACAACAACCCCTGACCATAATCCTCCATCGGGCAACAAAAATCTCCCAGAAAAAACCTTGGTTAGGTAAAAATGGAAGAAATCTTGAGAAGGCATGTAATGAAGGGATCCCCTTCCAGGATGGTCAGGTGTGCAATAGGTGCCAAGGGGGCACCTATTACAGGTTGTAAATGGAATGATAACAAATGTACAATTGGACTAACGGGGCAGTAATAAAAGACTAAGGAAGTGAGAGTGTCAACACCATAACCGAGCCAACATCATAACAGTTTCCAGGACATCAGCGCAGCCAAGCCAGTACACTCCCACTCATCGCCCCAACAATCGTCTTAACGTCACGGCAACACAGGCACACCTCCCTAGGGAGGAAGAAAGAGAACCCACTCATAGGCACAGTAGAGACATTCATTCATCCAAGCACAGAAGGAGACATGGCACACAGCATTAGACATGATAAAAAGGAAACAATGTAAGCAGTATGAGATATAAGAGGATGAATGCAGAGGAGACGGCCAGGGTGAAAAACCCCCAACTGCTGCTGGAAGGGGGGAGGTGGAGGAGAGAAGGAGGGTAGAGGGAGAGGGAGTGGATGTGGCAGTGGGACACAGAGGGGATCAGGCGACAGGATACATGGTTGGACACACTGAGGGAGGAGGGAGCAGGAGCGGCAAGCTGGTGTCCGTAGACCTGGAGAGACAGGGAAGCAAGTCACCCATACACAGCAGACCATCGAGACACTAGCCCACTCACACAGACACTAGGCCTCTCACACAGATACTAGCCCACTCACACAGACACTAGGCCTCTCACACAGACACTAGGCCTCTCACACAGACACTAGCCCACTCACACAGACACTAGCCCACTCACACAGACAGAACAAGGGATAGAGGTTAGTAAAAACAACTCATGCATATAGTAGGAGGGATGCAAAACTAGGCTACAATCCATCGGCAGACACCTAGTCCAATGCTAACTAGGAGGCTGACCTAGTCCTGAAGAGACTGTCCCAGATCAGACCAGCTAGGGTTGACTGTGATTAGAGAATTTGCTAGTGCTAACTACAGGGTTCCTACACAGGTCTTGGAAAATATGGTCCCTGGTTAGGGTACGGGTGGTGTGGGAGTAGGAACCCTGTAACTAGGGAGGCTAGCCTCATTTACGCTTGCCAAAGCAGAGAGCAGAAACCCAGATCAGCTCATACTAATCTGGCTAGCCTCACTGGTTCCTTTCTGGCAGTACCTTAGAACGCCAATGGCCAACTCAGCAGTCAAGCCAATGAATGTGTCAAACTGTGCTAAACTATGTAAAACTATGCTAGACAGTAGTCACTGGACACACCTCACTGTGACAAGCTCCTAACTACTCCCTACAAACTACCAACATTTGAAGAGATTGTCAGTCCTGAGTAAAATAGTGACTGGAGGGTACGGCCAGCCGGTGCTAACTAAGTGGCTAACCTAACTCTAAAGGTAGGCTAAGTTACTCATGAACTATGCAAAGTTAGGTCTGACCGAATGATAAGGAGAATAAATAGGTCTTAAGTTTAGATTTGAAGATATGTGTCTGACATTTTCAGCGACAGAAGTTCCTGAGTCTCTCCAGTTAGACACTTTCATTGCCATCTTTGTGCAAATGACCCTTCTTCTTCACCCTCGGATGTATGTATTCTTCTGGTTTCGCGCCAGTTACATGATAGAAACGTCATCAACACGCCCACTCGCTCGCTGTGAATTCTCCGGACAATGACCTGCTCTATTCGCACATGGGCTCAACCGGACATTACGCAGACTTTGTACTAGGGAGCTGGCAGGGTAAAGTAAAGGTACAGTTTAATGTCCGGTCAGACTGATTCGGACATTTGCGTTCTCACATACAGCTCCTCAAGGTAATGTCTAGATAAGTTCGGGGTTGCAGTGCATGTGTGACAGGGGCTATACACTATGCTGTCTGGTGTTTTGTGTCCACACACAGATATAGATATAGATATAGATATAGATATAGATATAGATATAGATATAGATATAGATATAGATGTAGATATGTGCTTAGCAGGCTTTCTAATCACCTGCAACCACTGATCTATGCACTGATCTATGTTCTCGGACAAAGTGGTGGCGCCTAACCCAGTAGGGCGAAGGCCGTCCGCCTTTAGCGTGCCAGGTCGACCCAGGAAGAGGGACAGTTATCCACAAACAATAATACCTGATCATTGCAAAACTTCGCCAGCCAGAGGTTCAATGAAGCTACTCTACTAACAAGCTCATCAATCTTACCCAGTAAGAGGGGACCACAAACAATGAATTGACGTCTCTGACAACTCTTAAGGTTACAGTATGATGTTATGTTGTTATGTTTTCTCCTTTTTCATCGCATCTTGGTATTCACTGAACTCACATAGCATTGGCCACAGGGTTTTGTCTTGCTGTCTCGGGACCGGACCACACATGTGAGCCGGTCGAGGCGTCCCTGACACAGCTGTGAGTCCCTTTGATCTGGCGTTGAAATGACCCTGCTGTTGTTAATATGACCGCTTCTGTCTCGCTGACCATGAGCTTGGAGCTTCTGAGAAACAAACCACATATAGACCACAAAGACTTTGTGTTATTTAATGCTTTCAGTGATCTCAACTAATTTTCGGTTGAAGGGTATCATGGTTAACGCTAGGTCTGAGATGGACCCTCCCTATAAAATGTGATGCAGTTGCAGCAATGTTTACATCCACTGTATGTTGCAGAAAGCTTTTACTATCATATGTTTTGTGTATGTTTTTGACGTGCCAAGTGTGTCTTTAAAGAGGGAGAGGTTGGGACTTACCTCTGTAGTATGAAGTTCATTGGAGTCAATGACAGGCGACTTGGGGGACATTTGTAATGGACACATGTCAGGCCCAGTCTGGCGGGGGCCGACTGGAGGAGGAGATAAGTGATTGAGGGTGTTATCTGTGACCCGAGGCTTGTTTGAAGTGTAAAACTGTCAGCTCAACAAAGATTTCCCCTCTTGATTTGTGGTCCAATACAGCAGACCCCAGACCCCACAAATCACGCCCAGGCGCCCAGGGTCCAGGGCCTCGGGGGGCTAGGATCACAGCCTGGTGTTACCTGAGTCAGGCTGGGGACACAGTTAGTCCCTTGAGACTAACTGTCTGTTGTTGCCAAGGGAACGTCGGAGCTCTATCTTGAACATTGTTTTTGAAAGTTTGAAAAAAGCCCAGGAAAACTCTCTCGTTAAATAAAACAAGCACAACGGTTACTAGATAGTTCTATATATTAGTGGATACTGATATGTCCACCCATCACCTCTATCCTCATGTACATAATCCATACATAATACAAATCACAGCTTCTGACCTTTCACATCAGCTTGCTAAGCACCGACTCTGCTGTGTCAGACGACATCACACCCCTGTGCCATGGAAGCCAATGCCACGCCCCCAAATGTTTGAGGGTACAGCTCCTGCTGTGGAGATAGCTAACTGGCCGAGCCTCTTACCATTTTAATTTGATTTTACCTAGGATCCTTGCCTCAGCAGGCATTACCAAAACATATGATACTAACAAAATTAAAAATAAAGAACCGGATGCCAAAGAATTAAATACGTTCCCATAGCCTGAAGGGATCAACACTGTGAATAATTGTTTTGCAGCTAATTAGCTGCTCAAACATGAAGTCACTGGTAATAAAAACAGCTTTTCCCACAGCTGTCCCGTGTTGACCTCAGCGCTAAATTGAATAGAGAACTCCACCCGATCATAAGAAAGATTTGAGTTGATAAGGTTCGTCTATTGTTTCATTTTTGTCGCCCTAAGCACTATTCTCTTAATGAGCAATACACATGTTTTTTGGTTGTTTTTTTTTAACTATGGCTACTCCTCTACACGCGTTCCAGTTCTCTGTGAAATGAAGCATGCATGCGTGTGTTCTGTGTATCAAAGCAAAGTTTTCCTTGGACGACTCGAACGAAGCAGAGCGTTTATCTGCAGCAGAAGGCACACTGTCTGTGTCTGGGAGACAATGGGAACCGACCACCATATCTAAACCCAAACAAGGCCCGGCCAGAACAAACCACTAAGATATTTCCAAGTGTATTTGTGTTGTTTCCATGAGACACAAAATTCAGATTGTTTATTTATTACTTATCTACCTTCCATTTTGCATTCCAAGAATGAAAAACAACACACATGAGCTGGCTAAAATTAATTTGATGTGACCATTTTTGGAGGATGTTACAAATATGCTTCCTGATTAGAATATCTTTAATCTCTCATATCACAACCTTTTTGGCTGGACCACAACAGTGGGGCCAGTCCTATAAACATGAATGTCTGTGACTGACTGACTGACTGACTGACTGACAGAGAGACGAAGTTACACCATTCGCTGTTTGCAGTCACGTGATTCCGATGACGTGCGAAATTCAGATGGAGGGCAAGAAGCGAAAAGCAGAATGGACAAGATGGAGTACTGTGCTAGTTTAGACGATATTACGAGAGAAAGGTATAAACAGAAAATCACAGCATATGTTGGACGTGATCCTTATGTTATGAAGACATCTTCCCCCCAGCGACAAGGCTTTTAGCCACAATTTCGCACATCTAGGGGTGGGTGATACCACAAAGTTTGGTTTCGATCTGATACCAAGTAATACTAAAGAGGAGCGGTCTTGCAGCGCGCCGCGTGTGTTTTGTTTGACAGTGAGCGCACACAGCAGCAGCAGAGAAGCAAAGAGTGCATGTTCACGTGCACAACACATGATCTACACTCAGAGTTTGCAGACTGTTTCTCTACTTGTTGATCTCTACTCGGATCCTTTTTTGGTATTGATCCTATTGATTGATCTTCAAAACGACATGTAGTATCTGTAGTATCAATACTTTTGGTATTGATCTGCCCACCCCTAACATTGACCACACACGGTCCAGCCATATACTAGGTTTTGACCTAGTGTTGTTGATTTAGAGCATTGTAGCCCACGATACCAAATATGGGCCTGTCACATCGGATAATTCCATATAGAGGCAGCTGTCCGGCAGTGCATCCTTCCATCCTTGTTGTCTCCACAGCTCCAGTAGAGTTGTCAGGAACAAGGGGGTCACAAGGTGTTTCCCCCTCTTCCCACTCGGGACCCTGGACCACCGTCGCTCCCATCCTCTGCCTCAGCCACGCTCGCTGTCAATGAACAAAACAGCAGGCAGCACAGGATGTGCTATAACCGGACGGTTTGTCCTCTCCAACTGAGATGCTTCTGGCCCACTTTTGTTTTATAGCTGCTTAAGGTAAGCTATTTATTTAAGAGATCAGGTGATTGGAGGATAACATAAATATTTATTTTTCTTTTTGTAAGACCACAAATGTTCACGGTCAGTTGTTTCGACAGAGTGGTAAAAA
The DNA here is from genome assembly GCA_900302305.1 of Polymixia japonica. Classification (NCBI taxonomy): domain Eukaryota; kingdom Metazoa; phylum Chordata; class Actinopteri; order Polymixiiformes; family Polymixiidae; genus Polymixia; species Polymixia japonica. The sequence continues at coordinate 9,645 of OMKK01085541.1, forward strand.
TAGGCCAGAGCTGTGAGCATGTGATAAGAGATTTTTTTTTTTACTGTGCGTCTGCCATCACCCAATAGTGTCTGTGGGACAATAGTGATTTATCAAGATAAACTCACGAAGTCTCACCAAAGTCACGCTCAGTGGAAAGGGTAGGAAGGAAACTTTGGAGAAAATCTAGGAAACAATAACAACATAGGAGAACGAATAAGAAGCAGGAGACAAGGCTGATGAAAGAGCAGGTCTTTATTTTTAAAAGAAAAGGGACAAAGGGAGGATCTGATGAGAGAGCAGAGGCCGGCAGGGCCGGTCTTCCCTGTGTAATAGGGTTAATGACAGGGATTAGGAGCTGGAGACTGCTGGGATCCTCGAGCCCTGCTAGACACCAACCCTCCGGTCCCGGGGGACCCTGTGGGAATCTGACTCCGTGTGGCCCGAAATCTCCTGACAAAACAAACCCTGTGGCTCAATTAGGAGAAAATGAGTTTCTCCTGCCGCACTCACAGTTCCACTGATCCTGCCGGTTACGCTGCTCCTGGGTGCTTCAGCACGTGTGTGTGTGTGTGTGTGTCAAATGCTTTCTCTGAGATGGATACTGTGGATGTGAACATGACGTTTGAAATCAAACGGACGACTGCTGCAGCACCGATAGTGGATCAATCGTTGGCGTCTCCAAAACTGGGAACAGGTAACAGGTGTGCGGGCAGACTAATTCACCTCACAGTGAAATCTTGTTGCCCAGTCAAAGAGCAAATGCCTTTAATGACCTGTGTTGTAGAAATCTATCAGATTAAAGTATTGTGACATTTTGGAGTGCTGTTATATTATAAAATTAACATGTTTGATGTAGAATTATACTCATTAGGTTATGCAGTTTGACATTGTATTAGGTTGATATATATATATATATATTCACATGTAACAAAGTTTGAGTAAATAATTGCTTTCTATGTGATATTGGATGTTTTGGACAACACCTCTTAGTAGGAACCCATATCTCCCTTATCTGAAGCTGCAGAAGCAGCCACTCCCAACTTGAATGTATACTGTATATATATTTCGTCAGTGTGTTGTGTTTTTAGGGAACTGACCCAAGAGATCATCGAGGTGACGTTCCCTCCCCTGCAGGAGGATTGGTGTTTTTGTAAACTCATTTCTAATTGCTTATTAAAATCTAAAGACCACGCCAGTGTGGAGCATCTTTATTTCATTTCTCACCGGGAACAAGAATTCCCACAACAACCTGATCCTCATTTTGTTATAAAAGTTGAAGATGCTCTGTGTGTGTTGTGATGAGACTCACGTAGAACAGCGGCTGCAGTTAGAGACAAGAGGAAAATAGGCTGGTTTCTCTGTTATGGTGCAGGTTTGCTCATAGAAGTTAGACCAAGACACACGATCTGAGGTGGCAGGAAATGTCTGTGGATCCCATAACCGATAAGTGTGCCATGCCCCTCCAGATAGCTCCTTTAATGGCTCTCTGTTGTCTTTTTTCACCCACAGGGTGTGCCTGTTATGAGAAGCCAAACCGAAAACCCAAACAGTGGCCCATGTGAATACCAGGTGCTTTTCAGTCTTTCCACCTATAGGTGGAAACTTCTTGTCTGTCATGTGATATTTTGCTTCAGGACAGGAATGACAGCCCTGTCACAGACCTGACCGGCGCTGACAAAGACCAGGAAGGGAATTCTCCACAATCAAATTCCAGTAAGAAAAACCACAACCGCAACTCAATTTGAGCCGAATAGTTTTCAATTAGGAAACGTTTACATGCAAAGAACATTATTATATTTGTGCAAATGATTTATAGGCTGAAAAGGTTGGTCTGAAAAGGCAACAGGGCAGAGAGAAAACACAGGCGAACGTTATGGCACTCAAACAAGCAGTCCAACCCAAAGTCCAACCCAAAACTGGAGCACAGCCACTGAAAATCTAAAAGGCCCTTTTATAAAAGTTGCTAAAATGGGTAGTGTGTTGTGTCCCACGGTAAAAGCATGCCAGAAATATCTATATATATTTATTTATATCTCACAAGGTTTCTAGTCAAAATGACATCCACGGCTGCTTTTTTGTAGGGCCAGGGGCTGCGTAACGTTTTGGTTCTTATTTTAGTGCAGCGTATGAGAGTGTTTTCCCAAAGGCTGAAAAGGCCCTTTCACAAGCGGCCATGTTTATTCACCATATGTGTATAGCTCAAACACAGAGCTCACCGCTGCTCGATGCAACTGAAATGAGAGCAGGTTTGCGCCCTCGGTCTCCTGCAGTGAGCTCTAACTGTGCGATGATATTCTAGCTGCTTGAAGAACAGGTGGTTCGCTGGCCAACGCAGGTACAAAACCACGCTGTTTACATTCTACTATTAGAATTTTATGGTAGCTATTAACCTTCCCACCAAACTTATGGAATGGCCCCCAGCATTCCAGCCAGTGGTGAGACAGTGAACCCTCCGCCAACGTTGTGGCTGAGGTTGCGTCGTTGGCCCCATCTGTCAGTTGTTTGACAGACAGCAACAAACTGTAAATCAGTCGATTCTGAGACCAGCCCAGCCCCCTGCCCGATGAGAGCAAACAAACTGTAGGGAGTGTGTGTATTCATTGTGACTGTGAGTGCATCGTTCCCTTCCTTTACCCGTGTCATCTGGTGGTGACAGCACATCACTATCGGGCCGCTCAAGTTGAGATAAATTTATGTATAAAGCACTTATAAAAAAAGTAGGTCAATAAGGAAGTGCTTTACAGGACACCAAAGGCATAAATCTAGATAATACTAAGAGAGGACTGCAGCAGAGAGATACCACAAATGTTAAGATATGAGGTCAGAGCTGTGTGTGTGTGTGTGTGTGTGTGTGTGTGTGTGTGCGTGTGTGTTTGTATTCATGTGTCTTTGCACAAGCATGTGTAGGTACCATGAAGACTGGTTACATTGCCTCTGTTCTGACCAGTACCCAGCATGCATCACTGCCTATAAGCAGAGCTAACACTTTCCGGTGCTATTCTGGGATCTCACTTTAGTCTGCAGCCAGGGGCCAGAGGCCAAGGCTCCTTTAAAAACTGACAACTGCTTTAAAGAGCCAAACAATAAAATCAATTACAGGCACTTTTACATTCAGTCAACAACT
>OMKK01085543.1:0-18453 GCA_900302305.1 Polymixia japonica
CGCGCCCAGACCGTCAAGCTCAGTACCCCTTCTGCCGCCCGACGAAACTACCAAGACCAGCGTTTCAGAAGTTTCACAATCCTCTCACCCCTCTACCTGATGCCCCTCCGCTCCTCCCCTCTAACAAAGAATCTATGAGTAAAAAAAAATTTAAAAAAAGAGATGTAACCTACATAAGGGAAAAAGCAGTCGCCACTAAAGCGGTGGCGGCCATATTATTGTCATTACTATTGTCACAAATTATGATTCCAGTTCTACTTATTATTCCTGTTTATTATCATTGGCGCTACGATTTCCGTTTTTATTGGTGTTTACCTGTGTACGGTGTGTGTATGGCCGTGAGTGAGCGTGTGTGAATGTGTGCGTGCATGTGGTCCCAGAGTTGTGCTGGCGTGTCCCGTTCTGCTCCGTCCTGCCTGTCCTGTTCAAGCCCTGAGTGCTCCTGTAGTTGTGTTGACAGCTGGCGTGTGTGTGTGCATGTGTGTGCGCGTGTGCATGTGTGTGTGCGTGTGCGTGTGGGGTAAGGCGGTATATCGGGGGATGTTTTGTTTGTGGAATTTATGTCATTTCAAATAATAGACCATTGCTTGAAGACAAATGGGAGAACCTGTTCTGCAAACAAATGCGCACACACACACACAGAGAGACACACACAGAGACACACACACTCTGGAGTTTCACTTTCGGGCATATATTTTTACATGCTGGCTTTTGATGGGTGGGGTGTCGTAACGAAATCACACTAATGAAGTCAGACCTCAGGGGTCCAAAGCTACGCACTTGTACCCCCTCCCTACCATGCAGGTTATTGCTGAGCTATTCCTAAGGAGTTCCTAAATCCTACATTCCCAGTCTCCGCCTCCTACTTGATTCCAGTAGAAATGGCCAGTGCACTTTAGGTGGCTTCAGGAGACTTTTGTAATCCATGGCACACAGGTTACTCCACCCTCACCCCTACAGCCCTACAGGCATATACATGACTTTATATAGAAGCTAATGATTACGCTCATGTTCATGAAATATTATGAAATTGTGTAATTAAGTAGCCTTCTTGTTTTATGTTTTTGATTAACTTGTTTTATTTTTTTTTCATAGTGGATTTATTGATGGGTTATTGATGTGTTTGTACGTGTCTCAAACAGTGTATTGTTGTCTTGCTTTCCGGGACATTCCCATCGGGCTTGCTCATAGTGTCTCTGATTAGACCAGCGACAGGTGTAACCCCTTATTGGGAAGGGTGGCATAGAACTGATGAATTGATAGAGAAATAGGGGTTGGGGAGGTAGGGGTAGCTAGCCAGGTTTACAGTGTTAAAACAGAGCTGAAGCCGGGATGTGTTCCTCCATGCTCATTAAGATATGTTAGAACCATCCCCAAGCATGACCTTGCAGGACAGGAAAATTAAAAGAGTCGTAGTGCACTGACATCTGACCACACCAATGTCCCCACAGTCTGTATGTGGGCTCTTTGGTCTTGAGGGGATGTTGGGCATTCTGACTGCCCGTGACACATTAGATCACATACTGACAGAGCAGTGACCTCTGCAGCCTCTCGACACAGTTCAGGCTGAAAGAAGATGGAAGTCAGCCTTGATTGCCTAGCACATGAAGTCCGCAGCAACTGAGGTGCAGCTGACTTACATTCACATTTCTTATGGCTCACGCTGAAGATATAGAGAGAAGAGTGACAAAGAAAAAAAGATTGATTCACTGCAATACACGATCTCTATACACGCACAACAACCTGTGCGTTGAAACACACACGAAAGTAGATGCTCGGAAAAGATTGTGATTTGCTGCAAAACAAATCATGATCCTTTAAGACTCATCTTTTCATAGGTGTACCACACAGCACTTATTTTGGTCCATTCACATTTCATACAGGTTTATGATCGACTTCATTTAATTTCCCCCTTCGCTCTTGCATAAACACACATGCACACATGTATGGGGGTGAGAGGGCAGGATGACCAATGACACCCAACTGTTAATTGTAACTACAGGGATTCTGGGTGGACATTGTGTGCGTGAGTGTCGATGTAACCAAGTTAAACAAGAAAAACCTAATGACATTTATTATACATGGTCATATTAGTTGAACAGGACACTGAACATAGTAGTGGAAATGTAGTCATTTTGTCATTGTGTGTGTGTGTGCGTGCGTGCGTGTGCGTCTATGCAGTATCCGCTAGCTAATGCAGCCCCGTGTATCGGTGTTAAGAACCTGTCAAATACCTGTGTTAGATTTAAGATTTACTCTGTACTGAATAATGTGAAAGTAAAACTATGCCATATACTCAATACGGCGCCTCCTGTTTTTCGTGTGTGTGTGTGTGTGTGTGTGTGCGCACTGCCTCATCCTAATAGGCTGGCGCTAAGGTCAGTGTCTTATCCAATGAGGAACAGGACTTGTACTCAAGCAGAAGGTCGGCATCCAATCCAAGAACTTTTGCAACTGCATCAAAGTCGCTATTGGTTTCTCCTCATCTAAGACCTTCCTCCATCCTATCCGAAGAGGAGCTGTCTTGGAGGAGGAGGAGGTGTGGCATCATCATGTCCCAATACTGCACATTTAACTGGAGACAAACTAGGCCATCAGCACTACAGGATAGAAGCTGCAGACAGACGCAGTCGTAGCTCTCAGAATAAGTGTTATGATGTGTGCTCGCAATTTACTTTACTATTAATGTACTGTAGCTTAATAACGTCATTGATGTAGTTTAAGTTGGATCCATGTGTGTCAAGGTGAAACGTGCAAATGACGCAGCTCGGTTCATGTTCTGCAGAATCACAACGACACGCCTCGTATAGAACAATGACGCCAGTGCATTTAATAAATAATGCACGGTGTTCCCTGCTTGTGCAATAAAGGAGAAAACAAAAGGATTTACAATGAAACGTTAAACAAAAAAAGACGCGGGTCATTAAAGGTTTTTGTACAAGTAGGACTAAATGCTTTGGTGGGTCGTAATGCAGCTGCAACAACAGCGTGTCAGGAAAAAAACAGTGTTCAATCAAAAGGTGCGATTCATCACAATAAAACGCTCCTTTCTGGCCGATTCATCACAATAAAACGCTCCTCTCTGCTCTCTGCCGGGTCGGTGATGGGGGACAAATGAGGCGCGGGCACGTTTTGTGCGTGTCCGAGTCCGGGCCGGGCGCTGATTGGCTGAAAATGACATCACACACTGAAGCGCTATTCTTAGCTCTCAGAAGCAGCATTACCTCATCATCTCTCCCTGAAGCAGGTATAGACGGACAACAACACATGTTAGACACAGTCGCAGAAAAGGACAAGACAGAGGAAGGAAGGAAGGAAGGGAGTGAGCGGCCGGTTACTTCGATGTATTTGTTGATGCTCTATTCTGTTTTGCAAAATCTGAATTTATCCGTCTGAGTTCCGCAACGAGGATTTTTGCTTTGACCCGTTTCACTGTTCTGTCCGTTTAAAACGCTGTTCAAGGAATACTTCATCGGTGCATATTCCCCGATTTTGCAAAGGAAAATTATCACTGTGAGTATTAATCTAAAATATTTCCACTATTTCCAATATTTAATTTGTTCCTTATAGGCAGATAGGCATTAATATAACGAAAGTGGCATGCACTTTCTTTCTGCAATAACGCCTCTGGGCTGTCATGACTTTGTTGCAATTCTCCCTAAGCAGTATGTTCTTGATCTTCAATCGATATTAGGCTTTAAAATGATTGTAAAGTTTTAAGAAAGAAAATATATTTTGATAAAGTTTATCGAAGGATTAAAAGTAACAAAAAGTTTATTTTTCTGCGCCAGCCAAAGAGATGGTTTTCTACAGAGAGAGAGACAACGAGCGACCGCCTCTCTCCCTCATTCTGCCGCATCTCTACCTGGGCGCTGAGACTGACGTCACGCAGGTAATGGGTAATATTCACTTAAATGACCTCGTGAATTTTTATCATTTTCGCAGATGAGAAAATATGGCTATGAATGGACAACTATCCCCTCCCCCACAAACCTCCCTAAGCGCTGTGCTCTTGTATTAGAATAGCAATGAATCCCTTTTCTATCTGCCTGCAGGATTGTCTCAGTGCAAGAGGAATCTCCTATGTGCTGAGTGTGAGCCGCTGCAGTCCGCAGCCCTCATTCCTGCCCTGCTCACAGTACCTGCGAATCCCCATCGACGACTCCCTCCGAGATGACCTGCTGCCCTGGATCCCAGAAGCACTGCGTTTCATCGGTGAGGCTTGATGCCAGAGTCCACACTCACAGCACTGTCTGCAGGAACATCAACTATAATTGGAATTGCCACTAATCCTGCATGCTTTGCAGAAAAAAACAGTACATGCATTTATATTTTCATAACAACACACCTGATTTTGCATTTGCAGCTTTGCTAAGTATAGTTTGAATTACAAAAGTGACCTCATTTCTCTCTCTCTCTCTCTCTCTCTCTCTCTCTCTCTCTCTCTTTTAGATGGGGCCATGTCTACTGGTGGTTCCGTGTTGGTTCACTGTGCTGCAGGAATCTCTCGCTCCCCTGCGCTGGCCGTGGCCTACATTATGTATAGCTTGGGGATGGACCTGGACCATGCCTATAGGTGTGTGTGTTTGTGTTTGCATGTGTAGTTGCGTTAGCATGAATTAATTCTCGATTAAATTGGATCAGACAACTATGACCAATCTACCCTGTAAGAACTATGTATGGAGCGTGGTACTGGAGAAAGTAACCATAACCACATATTGTGTCTCCCTTCTAAAGGTTTGTGAAAGAGCGTAGGCCCTCAATTTCCCCAAATTTCAACTTTCTGGGCCAGCTGCAGCACTTCCAAGGGACTCTCAGTCAGAAAGCCTCTGATGGCAGCCTCATTATCCAGCCTCTCAAATCTCCGAATGCATGCCTGCAATCAACCAATGACAACATCAGCCACAGTTCCACAGAGCTGTTGGCTGCCAATCAGACCATGGATTATCAGGGCAACCATGTCACCAATGACTTTGCTAAGGTTGAGCAAGTGCACAGTGAGAATTTATACAACACAGACAAAGCAGAGCAGAGATATTCCCATCCAAGTGAAATTGGAAACCCGCAGCCTGAACAGAGGAATCCTTCGGCACTGACGCTTTCACTTTCTGGGAAACTCAGGACTCTCAATCTTACACTCAACCAAAACCAAAGGGAGAACCAGACGCCACGTGAGGCTCCAAGCTTGAGCCCCTGTGAGCCAGCTAAACCAACGCCAAAGCCCACTCAACTGCAGCTCCCCATAGGCAATTCCTCTCTATTAGACAAGCGCAAGAACCTCACCCTCTCCTTGTCCCCACTGGGAGCCGCTCCTGCCCTGGACAAGCAGGCAACCCCCAAAACCAAGAGCAACACGGCTACTAGCGAGCAGACGCCGTGCACCGGTAATTCCAAATCTGTCCACAAGAGGGACATGGGAGCCGAGTGCCAGGCAAAGAGCTCTAGTAATAAGCCTACAGAGGGAGTCTTCAACCAGAGGGAGTGGAGTTCGTCCCGCACCAAGTATGCCAGGCCAACTCATAGCTCTCCCAAAAACAGACTGAAGGGAGAGAGAGAGGGAAGGCCTCAGGGAAAGAAAACCACTAGCTGTCCTCATAGTGCGGGGAAGAAGTGCGAGGCTAACTTGGCTCAAAAGACAGGCAGGGATCTGAGCAGAGGGAAGACAGACAGCCAGCACAGCACCATAGTAGACCAGCAGCCCGTGGCAGAAACTCAGCTCGCCTCATCTGCCGTGGAGCCCGAGGAGAGTTTGGTGGAGGATCAGGGACTGCTGTCCCCTCTCAACCTGACTGTCAATAAGCTGCTGGGCTGGGGGGAGAAAATGCTGCTTGGGGTGCTGCTGAGCCCTCGAATCAAAATGGGACAGGCTGCTTTGCCATACAGGTGCTGATGAAGGAAGAGACCACTAACTCAGGTGTGGGGGAATACAAGATAGTTTGAGAAGAATATTGGGATGAATATAGCTGGTGTTTATGAGAACTGTGGCCAAGGCCTGAGGTGTGTGTGTGTGCACGTTTGTGTGCGTGTCATATCAAGGGAACCAAACTGCATGTATAATATCCACCTGTCTATGACATTTAATTTATTTGCTCATAAGGAGCTCTGAAGGAACACTTTGATGCCTTTTTATTTATCATTTACCTGAGGCTGCACTATACATGCGCATTTGATGATGGAGGAGAATATACCTTCAAGCCAAATGCAATAATAGTCTTGATCAGCTTGTTTTCCTATTTATTAAATGACATTTGTCAAGTGTTTTAGTTTCTTGTTATTTATAAGATGCAGATATTTTGAGGGTTGTATTTTGGCACTATGGCTTGTAATGAAAACGGTGTTCATTAAAGATGACATTTTAATCTTCCCTAACCTTGTCTTTTTGGTTTGTCACTTAAACTTACCATTTAGACTGCAAGTCTGCAATACAACCATGTGTTTTTAACAAATTCCCTATTACATACTCAAGCTAAATTGGCTACTTCACTCAGGCATGCAATTATAACACGCAAATGATCGTTTAGAGATTAAAAAAGATCATGGGAAAATATGTAAAACGAGATCTTATATTCACTTTGTTTTTAATGGTAATATTGAATACGAGGACGTGCAGAGGTAGGATGGAGTCACGTTCATTAAATGGATGTCAATTTAGTAATATAAAGGCCTACGACCTAATGACTGATGGCTGTGCAGGTAGCAGTTATAGCAGGCATTTTAGGATAGTATCACGCTACCTGCACGTTTGTGTGGGAAATAATTGCTTTACAAAGCGGACCTCTGCAGTGTTTTAAGCGTGTTGCATCCTATGTATCAGACAATAGTTTTAATGACGGGAGACTTAAAGGTGAGATGATTCCATTCCTGCGCAGTACGGCCACTCGACATGACCAAATAAGGAAGTTGATACAACCACGATGTGAATATGTTATGGTAAACTTTTGATCTTCATTGACGTCGATACGAATCTATCGTCTGTATATTTGTTAACTTCCGTGCAATGGACAACAACGATGATCGGGTTTCTAAGTAAACGTCTTAAGACAATTGCTAGAAGCCCGTAGAAGAAGATTAGAGGAAATGTTAACAGAGCTTTTAGTTTGGATGTCAAGATGGCTCACACGTCATTCAGCCTGTGGAAACCCTCGTCTGCTAGGCGGAACCAAATATGGTGGAGCATAGGGCGGTGAATCATCTCACACATATACTGTATATACAACTGTTTAAAATGAAAACTTTCATGAATATTACTGTTAGTTGTTTAGCAGGGTAGCCGTACATAATACGTACCGCAGTTAATTTATGCAATAACCTCATGAAAATATATTACTGACATCGTAATACACACTACGCATGTGCGAAAGGGAAGCATCTGCCAAACAAAAGTGTGTTTTAACTCATTTAAAGACGCGTCTATATCTCACACCACTGTCAACAGCTCGCCAAGACCTTAAACATCACGCTGTTTGGCTTAAAATCAAACAGGCCCATCGCAAAACAAAAATATATTGTACCGAATGTGAGACATCATCATTGACTCCACAGTCAAAACGGTTTCGTCTGCTTTAACGGGATTTTTCCAGAGAGAAGGACTGTGATATTCGGGAGTGTCTCTCGCTTCGCTTGTGTTCTTTGCGGTGGTCAGTGACGCCCTGACGTCATACGCATGAGATATGAGAAACCTTTGACTGAGGAGGAAAAAAAAAGTAGCCTTGAGGCGAAGAAAAAAGGCAACCGGGGTCGAAGAGGAAAAAATGAGGAGATCTTCAGGAAAAAGCGAGTAAAACGGAAGAGAATGCGGGTCTGATATTGAACACATGCGTTCGGTCGTCCGTTAATGTTTCGCGATTTGACAAAAGCAACCGTTTTTTTGGGGCTGCTTTTTAACCAAGTATAGACAAGAGTTTTTTTATCCGTAGTCGTAAAGTTGGCAGAGACGAGTTTACTCAAGGCGGGTGTCGAAGGCATTTCTCTCCGGATAGAAAGTAGAAAATCTTTGTTATAAAGATCGTAAAACAAACACAAAGACTTAAAAAGACTTTTTTTTTAAAAAGCCCCATGCTGTGGGTGTAAATTGTAATGATACAAACGAGAGAGGAGGAAGCAAAAACTGTTGAATATTTATCACCGGGGTCAGAAAATGTTTGGACTAAACGTCGCTGATTATTTAAAATAGGAAAAATAAGCCGCATGTTGGAAAAAGAGGTGCAGTTTTGACCACATTCTGTACAATGATGCAGGAATAACTGCACATGTTTGGCCTTCAGCGCATTTCTAACTACTTTGCTTTTGGTTTTATACAAACAGGCGGATTATTATATGTGAATTAAGCAATCGGTGACTTTTGACGTTCTCCGCCTTTTTGTTTGTTCTAACTTTAAGTTACCGGCGGACGGTCAGGCCTGCTATCGCGTTTTGTTTGTTTTTAAATCTACATAAATAAAGGAACCAAAGCGCCGTTATGTCCGGCGAAGAAGAAAGATTCAAACTAGTTGTGGTGGGTGGAGGCGGTGTGGGCAAAAGTGCTCTGACCATCCAATTTATTCAGGTGAGTGTGACTTGTAGGACATAGGACTGTAGGACATAAGACTATAGGACATAAGACTGTAGGACATAGGACTCATGCTGTGCTCGAATATTGTGTGTGTGCTTGAAAATTTAACATATAATGCATGAACTTTCATATTGAGTTCTCAGAAAGTCAGTAGTGGGGGTTTGATACTATATGCCACTGTGTTTCTCCTAACCCCCCTAATCTCTCCCCCAGTCCTACTTTGTGTCCGACTATGACCCCACCATCGAGGACTCTTACACCAAAATCTGTACCGTGGATGGGAAGGAGACGCGGTTAGACAGTAAGTATTAAGTATGACAGGACTGCATACATTACTTTTAGTGTTTGAGTCATCGGTTTGGCCTGTTTGCAGTGCTCCAGGGTGTTCTGGTACGACAGTATAGGTGGTAACATTGTGCTTTGTAAGTTCAAGCGATTAATACCAAGTTATTTCCCTAAAGGAATAAATCAAGTTAATCTGATCTTATTTTAATTGATTATTGCTAGTATTTGTGCCAGGTGGTGTCTGAGTACTGTAATGTTTCACCATGTGGCCGCTCCCTGGCTGTGAAGTAAGAGAATGAGTGTGCCTGGTTGTGAGGCCAAACCTTATATGCTGTGTCTGGATGATTCATCCCCATGTTATGACTTGTACTTAGCCAATGTTGATGCTCTAAGCCAAGGTGTAGTCCTTTGACTGAGATAAACTGACAGACACCTCAGTCACTACGCTCCTAACTTTCTCCTTTCTGATACCTTGTTGACATTTCAAACAAATGCATGGCTAATCAGAGGGACTTCCACACAGACTTAAGTGCGCTGTGTAAATACAGGCCTTAGAGAGTTACGTTTCACCCGCCTGAGGTGATGCCTAAAGGTTTTAGCTTAGCTAGTTTGTTCATTCACGTGGGAGAAATTATTAAGAAGGTTATTCCCAGCAGATTATTCCAAGACAGACAGGAGTGCTTATTTGATTAATCAGAATATCACTAGTGTGCAAGTGCATTGTAGTCATTTCCACAGACTGGGCTTTTGAAATCTAAAAACATAACTGAGATATGGTGTGAAGTTTTATGTTTTGACTTCCCATAAAGCACCACATTTACAGTATTGGTTCAAATAGGAGGGGGGCATAGTCAAGCTAAATGAGACGGATGTCATCTTGAATGAGACTCATAGCACCTGACTCATCGAGATAAAGAAATAACTGGAGATGGAAATAACTAGCTGGTGATGGATTATCATGCGTGTTCACTAGAACGTAGTTTAGCAATTTCTACAGCTTTTCACCTTAGATTGTACAGTTACTGTTCTGTTACCTTTTTAGGTTTTTCCTTTAAGCAGGTCAAGGTAGCACAATTTTCACTGATGTTTTTCTCACTTTAACTTAAATTTAGTTTGCACTTACATGCATGGCCCCCAGGACTGTTAAGTGGAAATGGTTACCAAGTCCAAAGCTGTGTTTGAGTTGTTGTAAGAAATGCTACAGTTTTCTTTCATCTCTTAGAATTTCGGTTGAGAGGTCAAGGAAAAGCTACAGGCAAAAAAACAACAACCCAGAACCAACAAAACCCAGCATTATACCTACTAACTTGTATATGTTTGTGTCAGTCTTGGATACAGCAGGCCAGGAGGAGTTTGGGGCGATGAGGGAGCAGTACATGCGTTCAGGAGAAGGCTTTTTGCTGGTCTTTGCCCTGAATGACAGTGGAAGGTAATGGAAAGTGTCTGTGTGTGGAGGTTGTGGGAGGAATCTTTTACCTCCACATCAATTTTCTTCCAGTTTCATAAATGACTAAGAACTCAACAATTTAAAAAAGAAAAAAAAAAAGTATTTCCGCCTTCCCCCATCTTGAAATCGGTCTTAGTTCCTGATTTGAAATCGCATGCTAACTGGTTTGTGACTGTAGACATAGCAGCAGCAGCACTGGATTCAGTTACTGTGGAAAGAGGAAGTGAAGTGACCAACTGGGGCCTCTGTACTTATGATTCTCATAGTAAGATTAATTCCTGATGTGGTGAGGTTGACATTAAAACTAGTATGATGAGTTGGAGTTCAGATTCTTCCCTCTTCCTCCTGCCCCTCACTGTTATGTTTATTATTGGATATTTTCACTATGTGGGGCACAATTGCACGATAAAGACAAAATTGAGTGTGAATAGTCTAGTTAAGTCTGCATTACCCTTGATGTGGTTTCTTTCATAATGCAATATCAGTAAGGATTTGATTTATTGTTGAGCCTCTTTCCTCTCACCAGTTACAATGAGATCCAGAAGTTCCATACCCAGATTCTGAGGGTGAAGGATCGAGATGACTTTCCCATGGTGCTGGTTGGAAACAAGGCTGACTTGGACCAGCAGAGAGTGGTAACATTCCTCATTCATATTGTTAATCTCTGCTCTGCTCTGCTCCTCTGGCGCTACTCCTTTTCCAACAGAAAGGACTAATCATCAAGGCTCTAAACCATTTTTCAGGAGATTTGTTTTTGGTCCATGTTTCTTTATGGTTTGACAAAAGGATGGCATTTGGCGTCTTGGCGGCTAAACAGGCTCTGGCACATGTCACCAAGTTGTGGTGTCTTGGATTCAAACAAGACTTGTACTCATGATGTCACCAACCTGTGAACACAACTCACTTTAATTCATTATTTTTCCCTTTGGTCTACGATGGTCCAGTCAGTATTTGTGAAATCGGAACAATTTCCCTGAGCTATAAAAGCCAAATTTACTGACTTAAGTTGATAGACTATTTCCCTTGTCGTGTCTGTTTTTGTTCTGTTTTGCCATCCAACAGGATATCATATCAATCTTTCAACATATCTCTGAAAGAAAAACCAGACTACTACCAAAATAAGAATACCCAAGATCCACTGCTTAGGTCTTAAGTCATTGTCAGCCGGTGCTCTTCAGGTTATCGTGAATGTTTTCAGTAGGTTCATAATGAGAAACGTTTATACAGTATTGTAAGTGAGCAACTACAACAGACCTGTAGACCTAATAATTTACATTTTGCCTGGCTAATATATAGTCGATGGAACATGTTACTAAAATATTTACTCCTTGGTTTGCAGAGGGAGGCCTTGCGCTTTCTGACAAGGTTATTGTGGTCGTGTTGTAAGACGTTCTATAAGCCCACAGATTTAAGGACACAGAAATCCTCTCTCCTATGTTATATAAAAAAACCAAAAACATTTCTATCTAATGTAGGGATTGAAAGAGAGTTTGACATATTCATATCAGTCAGGCATTTCATTATGAAGTAAAATGCAAAACTGCCTCTAGCCTATGGCTTCTTGTTTGCTTTGTAACTAAACTCTAGACCATTTATGATGGATGATATGTTTGGCGACCTCTAAAGGTTAAAAGCATGCTATTGCAATCCGGTATTGGCTGATGTTGATGTAGTGCCCTGTGATGTAATGTTACCCATTTGCCAATGGATGCCTACATATATATATATATATATATAGTCTAGGCTTTAGTTACTTTTTAAGATGTTGGCTTAGTAATGCTCTCCCCTCTCTCCACAATGCATACCAAAGTACCCATGGACACAGACCTGGATTAAAACATTGCAGTGTGCAACAAGTCCCCGGTGGCTAGAGTTCCCCTAAGTGGGTAGTCCCCCTGTGTGCTCATACTTGGCCATGCATGGGCAACGCACCAAATCCCCAACTGCTCCAGTGGAGCTCGTCAGTGGCCAAAAACAAAAACCCTGTGGTTGTACTGGGCAGCTCCCAGGTTTGAGGGTATGTAATCCTCCCTCCACCTACAACTACTCCTCCAGGCACGTGCTATAAATAGGAATGTGTTTGTGGTTAACGTGCTTTGTAAAATAAGAGTTTCATTACCTGGTTTGTATTAACAATTCCTGTTCAGGGCAGGAATCAGACAGCTGGTTGGTACAGTTAACATGTATTTATTCAACCAGCATCTTTCATTTTGAGGCCACAGCCCCATTACCACCAAGTTTGTCAACAATGATTAAAAACACTCAACCAGGCCCTGGGTCCTAGTGCCTGGTATGTCGTGTCAGTCTGTTAGTCACGTTAGAAAATGTGTTTTCTCAGCAATCCTAGAGTTCCTAACGAAGAGATGGAGAGGAAGGGGAAAACGGGCAAGAAGGGACACTGGGTCATAAAGCATGCAGGGCATATAACTTGTCTGTTTTCTCTGGACTCCAGATCTCCAGGGAGGAGGCCCAGGCATTTGCCAGAGAGAACAGGATCCACTACATGGAGGCCTCGGCTAAGAACCGCTACAACGTGGACGAAGCTTTCCTGGAAGTTGTGCGAGCCATAAGGTAGGATCAAAGAACCACTCTGACAATTTGAAGATAAGATGTAAAGATTCTGTTAATAAATGCAATAAACTCCCACAGTGATCTTCTCGTATTCAAATGAAATTAACATGATGTCGCACAATGCAGGAACTTCTGGGGTCACGTTAAATTTGCACAGACTGCTGTGATGCATGAATGTATGGCGATAATCTAGATAAACCTTTTTTGATCGTAATACAACGCATTCTGGCAACGCATAATTCACAGTCATAATTTATTTTTTAGGAAAAGCGATACTTTTATTCTGCACCTTTCTAAAAGCTCTGTGGATATTTTTTTTTTTTTAATTATTCGTCTACATAAAAATGTTATCAATAGGACCTCTAAAGAACTTCCCAACTTTAGTCTTGCTGAAGGCTGTTTGATTGTCATAAGATGCAGTCTCATGCATTAGGCAGGCGAGATGGTGATGTGTCTTTAAATTAGTGAAC
This sequence comes from Polymixia japonica, assembly GCA_900302305.1. NCBI lineage: Eukaryota > Metazoa > Chordata > Actinopteri > Polymixiiformes > Polymixiidae > Polymixia > Polymixia japonica. Next base: position 13,325 of record OMKK01085543.1, read on the forward strand.
CAAATACAGCCTACAAGAGTTTCCAATTTCTTAAATTGCTTATTATCCAACTATAGTTAAACGTAGAAGATATTCTCTTATAAGCACATTTACATGATGCGGTCCCTAAGCCTTGGCTAACCTTCTGAAACCTTTTGAGTGGGTGCACTGGTTTCAGGACGCCCGGTTCCCTCGTGGTCACATGAACACAGATAGGCTACTGCTTTTGGACCTTGTCAAATGTTTACCAGTATTAAGTGTTAGCCCAATGAAATGTTAATGTGCTCAAATGTATATTTTCGCTTGAGAATGTAAACACGATGTGCAACTCTATATCGGATGCCTAGTCGTCATGAATCACCAACAGAACGGTGTGTGTATATTTGTCGGTGTGTAGCCTTCACACAACTTGTGCAAGAACCACGGCTGTATGATGGGGTGTTGTTTCAGGCTGGACCATGTTGGTTCTGGAGGGACATGACAAATGTTTGGTGCTCTGCATCAATGGGGATTGATTTTGGAACACATGACTTGACCTTGTAAAGTCACTTGGTAGCCGCTGCTGAGGTCAGAATTTGAATAATGTTGAGATCGGCTCAACTTTTCTCCACTTATTCTCTCCGCTCTTGCAACTTACCCACTGGCTCATCTTTACCCACTTTCCCCTAATTGTTTTGTCGGTGTGCGTTGGAATTGTGATATCATGAGGAGGACAAAGGTTAAACTATGTGGTGGTATCAATATTTCAAGTTTAGACACACTGAAAATCCTTTTTTAACGACTTCAATGATTTCTCCTCTCTCTCGCTCTCTCCCTCTCTCAAAAACACTCCCTTGCTCTCTCACTCCCTATTCTTCCTAAAACAGAAAATTTCAGGAGACGGAGAGTCCTCCTATCCCTGCCAACCACACGGGGAAACAGAATAGCGGCGGCTGTCCCTGCACCCTCCTCTAACTGGTCCTGCTCCTCCATCTCTTCACTGTTACTATGGCGACCAAAGCCCCTCCCCTCGGCAGTTTGTCTGGTGGAAAGGCAGCGAGCAGAAAGGGGGTGTACAGATGGGAGCGGTGGATTGTGTGTGTGTGTGAGTGTGTGTCTGTGTATTTCTGACGTACTGGTTGCCTACATAGGGGGAGCAAAGAGGTGTAGTGCAACATTTTTTTCCAAATGGTTTAATCCGCACTTTTTGCTTAAAGCATCTTTTAAATCATTGTACTCTTTTATATTGAGGTTCTGTCATTTAAAAAAAAAAAAAGATGTAACAGGGAACGAGGTGAGGCAGAGAAAACTTAGTAAAGGGATATCAAATTTTCTAGATTTTTGACTAAAGGAAGTGTTCTGAATCCAAGACCACCTACCATTAAAGATGTGTTTAAAGTAGAGAAGGCTCTAGCTATGGTCTAGCTGGTTCAGAGATTTTTCATGACTGTCAAAGTGCCTAAATTCCTTATTAGTCACTCAGAGGGCGTGTCCTCGATGCCAGAACAGCAGGTCACGGCCATTTAAAACAAATCTGTCAGTTGTCAAATTGAAAGTTGGTTTTCTGTATGATTGTATGAGCATGCATTGGTGAGAGAGGAGACTGGCTGAGAGAAAGCAGGATAAGTGTTCTAAACACTGGTACTTTTATTAAGCAGTGCAGTATTCATGACCACAAAATTATGTTCTATGTTTGCACAATTGCACAATTTTGGACTGGTAGGCAACAGTAGATTGACACTAAACTGCTTTTGTTTTGTTTTGTTATTGTTTCAAAGTGAGTTTTGGGGTCTTTGGTGGGTGGACTTGAAGCTGTGTCCTGGTACTTTTGTCTGTTCAGGTATAGGACTGCTTATTGTTAAAGTTATGTTGTTGTTGTTTTTTAACCGCTGTGTACATCATTATAGGCACACGCTGCTACCATGTCACGCATTGATTTGAGTTGGTATTTAGTTCTATCTAATGAATGTGCAGAAACAACATCATATGGAGAGGAAGTCATAAGCACAGCCTGCTTAAGACAAAAACATTTAAGCAAAATGTTAATGCAAAAATTAATACAAGCATAATATAGCTTGTATAATCAGTAAAAAAATATATTGATATGTAGCACTGGTCTTAAAATCATTAAGATGGGTAATGTCTTTATATCTTACCATATCTCCCAGTGGACAGTTGTGTACTATCTTAATTTCAACTTAAAGAAATGTCCCAGGAGCATAGAGATGGCAACTGCCTGATGACCACCTTTTTTTTTACATTTTTATTTTATGCAAAGTGCAGAAATATGAGCTGTTGCATTTTGGGGCAAGGAGCAGGAGGAGGAGCAAACACTGGATGTGCATCCAGTAGGTGGTGGGTCCCTTGACACTTTTGACAAGTGTTGCTCGACAGAAATTAAAGAGTCGCGCAACATTTTCAATTTGTGCTTCGGTGAAAGGTTTCAGTCGTATCCATGGTAACCAGACACTATCCTCCAGCCAGCTTGTTTAGTTGCATATCACCCAATCGCATTGCGCGAAAAAATATGCCAGTGTCCACGACATAACATTCTCCAGGTGCACGACATGAAAGGATAATGTCGATAATGTCTACATCTGTCGAAAGTACATAATTTCTGTCGAGCGACACTTAACAAAAGTGTCGAAGGACCTGCCTTAAATCAGCCTTAAGGCATCAGTCTAGTGGGCTGACATCTTGCCCACTAGTGATGTGACAACTTCCCATTTGCTAGTTCAGGTGTAGTTAACCTAATACAAACCCTGCAACATTATCACTATTAGTCTAGATTATAGTTTTAATTATTACATTTTACTGATTTATTCTGCTTCTAAAATCCAATTCCTTTGAAGGAATTTTTTCCTTATTAAGTAACTTGTATGAAATATGTTTTCTCCCAAAATGGATAAAAAAATGATTCCATATGTGCTTTTTTTTTTAATGCTTTGGGCAGTCCTGTGTCAATTCTTCTTCAGAATTTCCATTTACACCTTTTGCAACCTGCAAACCACACAAGTTTTGTATTAAAATGAAAAAAACCAAAGAACTTTTGTACACAATTAAAATATTTACTTTAATGAATCTCTGTATGTCTTGTGTGACACTGGTATTCTAATAGTATTGGTACTAGCTAAAACAGTGATTCCATCAGAATGGCTTAGTGAAATTTGCAGAATTTTTCTTTTAACAATTTCCACCCGTTAAACTGGCTATGTGTAGGCATTATATTAAGGCTTGCATTGATGTTTCCTTTCTGAGGCCACTGATTCTTATATCCTTTTGGGGGAGTCGGGGGCTTGGCCATGTTGTGTATATCATCCAGAAATCTCAATTTTTCCATTGGATTTTAGATTATTGCAAAAAATAAGATCTGTGGCAAACAAAAGTTTATGATACTTACACGTTTTGTTCAGCAAGATAATCTTCACAAATGAACATCACTTTAAAATTGTAAATAACCTATTCAGCTTTTGTAAGATTTTTTTCAGATTTAGAAAGTTATTATATGTCACAGAGAGGGGAGACATGATGCTGACCAGCAGTTTCGTTTCTTGCTTCACGTCCCCAGGCGTCAGGTCTCAGCCTTGACATGGTGGCCAACGGTGGTACTAAAATTCACATGCAGCCCAAAAGGCTTTTTTCCCCATAGACGGCCATTGTAAAAGACAGTTCTCTAAAACTGTCCAGAAGATACCTACAACACCACATAATACCATAAAATATTCTTTGAATTATGTATTTTTTTAAACATGAAGGCCGATTTCTTTAAAAATCACTCAGAGCCTTATAAAACCTTGTTTTTTGTGTGACGTCACCAATGAGGTTCGCATGTGGGCGTGCGGGATAGTAAGCAGAACCTACTGCGCATGACCGTTGGGCCGTATACCAGGAAGTAAAACCAGGAAGTAAAAAAAAAAGTTTGTTTCATGCACTGGATGCTTTCATTCAAATGAATGGACGGCCATTTTCCTGTTCATCCTCCAGTTATTATAGAACCTCCTTGGTCTGTTGTCTTATGGTGTCTGTTGAAATGCCAACAAGTAGAATTGCCATAGGCCCAATCTCAATGTACACACAATGTACACACCGCGAAGGCTTAGGTCTGTCTCACTGTCAATCATAAAGTGATGAGGGCTCTCTTGCAGAGTTTTTGAACCCTTTATGTACACTTTCCGTAAGTCCGCATTTCTGCAGACTTTGCCTGAGGGAATTACCCACAGTTCATAGCAATGTGAGGTCAAATACGGGGTTACCAGGGGAAGCCCGGAAGCATAAAAAAAAAAGGTAAACAAACATGGAAGGAGCAACTACAAGAAAAAATATGGTACATAAAAAACACATGAAATAAGAGGAATGCACGCATAGGTTATATTATACACATAGTTTATTCATCAACAATTTCTTTTATTTTTTGCTTAATGATGCTGTTTTGACAAAAATGAGTAAATTATTTTATGTTATATTAATTACCTGTTGTCCACTCTGTAAGGCAAGAGCCTGGAAGACGTTCAAACCAGGCAGTCGGTCCCTTAAGTACCTTGGCCGTGAAGAAAATATAAAATAAAAAGTCGTCAAGGTAACGTGATATGTCGTAAAGTGCTGTCCCTCTCGCACTCAAGCACTTACCAGGTGACGTCAATTAAGTCTGTGAGGGTTCAGGCCTTAGACTTTATATGCCGTAAAGCAAGACGTCACATTTCCCTCGAAATCCAAACCGGTGACGAAATTGCGTAGTAAATACAAGACTTCCAGGAAACTGATCTGAACTGCGATGTTTTCATTCTTCCGTGGCCATTATACTATGTAATTACCTGAAATGTAATTACAACCTGTTAAACGCATAAAACTACATATAGTAGCTTTAATAACTTTTACGATTTTATAATTTCTTAATTTCACTCTTAAATTAACTATTATCTGTAGAAAAATATATATCTGTTTCCAACAATTGTTACTGTACGGTCAATAGCATTGCAAAAATCCCTGATCCAAAAATTGCCTATGGGATTTAATGCAGTCTGAACAAACGGATCTGGTGCTGATGCTAAACTGTATCTTTCTCCTCTACACACACACACACACACACACACACACACACACACACACACACACACACACACACACACACACAAGCAAGAACATTATAGAGAAACACAGATTCATCAACACGT